>UPTC01000311.1:516-44294 GCA_900537255.1 Acanthocheilonema viteae
TATATATATATATATATATATGTGTGTGTGTGTGTGTGTGTTATTTTATATTTGTTAACGTGTAAAATATGAAATAAATTAAATGATTATTTGCAATTAAATTTTAATTAAAGAGAATAAGAGACAACTTTGGGACAAACTTTAAGATTTCTTTGTTTGTTTAATTTTTAAAACTGAAATATCTCAAAAAACAAATGTAAAGCATAAAAACCTAAAAGTTTTGCCAATGCAGCATTTCTGAAGATCACAATTTAATTTATTTTCAATTATGCTAATATGATAAACCATTTCAATTCCGTACATTACATGCAGCAAAGAATAGAACTATTCATGACATAACTTCTGAAATGAGTCTCATTTAACGCTAACGAATGAAAAAAGTTTTTAGTTAGTGGCAATAGAGAAGAATGCTTTTAAATTCCTCAGAATTTAACTTATTAAAAAAGCTAAAAAAGTTACGAATTATTTTCTATTATAATTCATACAAAAATCAAAAAAAAATTCTGTCAAACAATATTGAATTAAAACATTTCAGTGCGATACGAAAGTGATAACTACTGATTAGTAGGACGAAGTGATAACTGAAATTGCCTATGTGGTAATTTCAAAAAATTTTAGCAAGCTAATGAAGTCATTTTTATGTGGCTCGGAACAGTAACATAACTTTTAGATAAGGGTCACTATGTCCATAATTTTTGGTACGATAACACTGATAACGCAATCAGTGTGAAGAAAAGCATGTTATTATGCTTGTGAAAAGATATTTGCATGAGAGAGAAAATTGAGTTCTTTGATGTATCGAAGACAAATGTCCAGCTATTCAGATATTATGAAGCATTAAAAGTTGTTATCATGAAAGCGATAGTTAAGAGTTACCGATTTGTGAATTAGGTATAGGAATGGAATGGACCCGTTGGATGTAGACGATAGCTTGTATGAGAAGCAGTAACGATATCGGTAGAGTAGCCATAGCCGAAGCAACCTGTTGGGTCATCATCTGAGCACTTACTGACTATTTTCGCTTTCGTGCCACTCTCTTGTAGTGTGACGATGTTCCGTTTCCAATCTCTTTCCAGCCTCCTATTCTTTACCTCCCAATGTCTACCAATATTCGGCCACCGTGATCGTGATCGCAATACTGATGGTCATCCACTGAGCAGTAAAATATTCCTCCCCTTGTCGCACAAACAGATTCCCTTAGGCGTTCACACAGGTTAAAAGAGCTATCAGTAAATCATCACTATTCATTCTCTCATTTTCAATTCTTTTCTTTCATCCCTCTCAAGTCACAATCCCGCTATTAGGAATATCCACCGGATTTTTTTGTCATCCATTAATAATAGCAGCACATGCATTGCACCTCTACCATGCAGCTGCAGCAACAGCAACAGCAAGAACAACATCGATCGCTGATAGTGTTTTTTTTGAAATGAATGCAGAGTAAAGATGCGGAAAGAATGTTACCATTCACAATGTTACCTTTCCCTTTCACCTCTGTTACTAATCACTAATCACTGATCATTAATCAGGTATGGCAGCATTCTCCGTCCTTTTTTCTCCATTATTTCATTCCCTTTAAAACGATCACTTGTTGACAATTGCTTGTTGATAATTCCCCGATAATAGCAGTAGCAGTAGCGGTAGTGATAAGGAAATATAGGATGAAGATTGATTAGACATCTGATAAGAATAGAACAATAATAATAGTTATTGTGGGGTTACACCGGATCTTCTTATCGTGTAAGAGCAACAGATATCGAGCATATATATGATGATATAATCAACCGATCGAACAGCTCAACAACTCGTTTCTTCTTTGGTAAGCCAATTTACAATGCCATCAGCGCCAAATTGTTTATCATTTTCTAAGCTAAAAATTTTACTATTCAATCATTTTTTAGCTTTTAACAATATCTAACAAATTGCAGCACATAATTGAAAATCGTTCTAACCAATTAAATCGATTTTTTACGTATGTTTCTAGGAAATCTTATACAAGTTGTTGCTGAAAGAACGAGCTATGATCGAGGAAAAACAATTGTTGTAAGATATGACCATCTCAATCAAAAGTATGGATTTGTATCTTTCCTGATCGAACCACTCCAAGAGATCAATCATTGCACATCAATGCAAACAAGCGATCATTGTGATTGCATCATTTGAAATTCCTTTCTTTTGTACGTAAAAAAAATCTTTTCAAAAAGTATGTACTTCGACACTTTAATCTTCGAAAAAATATCGAAAAGATAGGAAGACAAGGAACCAAAGTTTGAAATATGTAAATGTAATAATTCTTCCTGTCTTAATTATAGTTCTATTCTCGGAAACATTTTTCATGATTACAAAGTTCTCGAAATTCTTTATAAGAAAGTGTGTATCATTCTTATTTAATTAAGAAGGAAGAGCTACAAGCTTTTTTTTCATCTTGATTTCAGATATTATTATAAATTTAAAAGCAGGCTTTTTTGAATGATTCTTTAAATGCATTGATAATTATGTAATGAGAAAAGGATCTTACTTGTTCTAATAAATTTAATGCACATTTCAAACAATCCATTTTTACCAAGCTAAATTAACTTTTTTCAAGCATTTGATTTTAAAATGTATATTTTGTTCAATTTTGGTCATACCTTATATTATGATTATAAGGTTTATAAGGTCAAAACATTATTATGAGGTTAAAATGGTAGATTAAGATAACATTACATCTATAATACATTTAAAATTGAACTTGCTAAACGAAAAATTTCTAAAGAGCTGTAAATCTGAAATTTCTTTGTATCTGAGAAATAATGAGGAATTTTTATTTTATCATCCAGATTCATCAATTCCCTTTCTTTTCCTTCTTTCTCTCTCTCTCTCAAGCAGAGATAAACTTATAATTGGTATAATTAAATAAAAAATTGAAATTCTGCGAGAGAATAGTGGAAAAAAATTCGAGATTCTGGCAAATTATAATTATGATTTTTCAAGAAAACAGTTACACCTTTTTCCAGCTTATCATTTGCACAATAATCATAACACACTTCTTGAAAGTTGATTGGTGACCGAAAAGCTCGAACTTCCAACTTTTGAAAACAGACAATTACGCCTCGGTCACAATTAGATGAATACTAAATGCTTAAAAAACAACTTTGCGGAAAAGTTTTCCGACTTTTTCGCTTCTTTCTTCTTATTTTTATGCCCATTCAATAAGCGGAAATTCAGTTACTTATCGAAAATAATAATAATATTAGTTACAGTTGTTTTCTAATTGAATATCGTTTTAATGAGTGCATTTATAACTCACGCAGATTATATTGATGTCTAATTTATACTAATTTCCACTTCTTCAAGGTCATTTTGCTCATTCATCAAAAATATATGCAATCTTTATCTCACTCAATACTGACTACGAATACTAAAAAAAATGACACTGTGCTAATGATTTCGAAATACTCGTTTATTTTTTTTAATTCGATTGAATTGAAAATGAAATTTGAAAAAATGATGCCATTTAGAAAATTGACTTTAAACAGCATTTTTATGAATATATTGGCAATTCATGAAATTGTTAATAGTTTTCTAAAGCAAAACATGCTAAATGTAATTCTAATCCTATTTGAGAGTAAAGTGGCTAAATATATACATACATTCATAGATGAGAATAATCGCATTTATTATTTATTACGTTATCATTATTTCGATCGTGTGTGAAAGAAATTTCATTGTTTCTGGAGGTCACAATACTGATCAATGAAAAGATATGTATCATTGCTAAAAAGGAAATGTACGATAATAATATGGGACATAAATATGAGTGCGCGTAAATATCACGTGGGAAAATATGAAAATTTGTCAAAAGCGCAACAGCTACTTTAATCATTTATTGATAATGTAATTGTAAGAATTATAATGAATATGACTGATAAAAGTATTAATAAATATTTTAAGCACAATTATCATTTGTCTGAAGTATTAATGATTTTTTTTTATCAAAAAATGCTTTGATGTTACAAGTAGATGAGTGGAATTTTTGCAATTTCTTTTAACGCTTTCATATTTTTGCCAATTCCATTATATTTAATTAATTCAATATAATTTTTTGCACTTTTCTTTACTTTTTAATTAACATTTATTGAGTTCCCTTCCTCATGCTCATATACTATAACAATTTTTTGTCCATTGTCGTCCATTTTTCAAAAGTTTTCAAATTATGGATGAGAAGTTCACAAGAACACCCCTAACCCTCCACCATTAATATTTCATATTAGAAATTCAAATACACTGCTATCATATTCTGATTATCATTTCTAAATTATAGAAAAGAATGCTAATGCCATAACTATAGTCATATCAATTTTTGTTCAAAAAAATTCTGTTTATTATTCTCTGGTTTGAACTTTTTGCGAAAAGATGGAGGAAACTAATTGGAAGATAGTTATAGGAATCCTGAAAAAAAGAAGCCTGGGAACATAATAACAGTTAAGGCTCGACGTTGTTAACAAGTTTATGCAACCACTTGCAAATCTTGAATTTGTTTTCAACATTGAAAAAAATCAAGAAAAAAACAGGAGAATGAAATTCACATTTCAAATCTTTTTTTTACTGATGGACAGTACGGTCACGCAAGCCGAATAGCAATACCCAATAGATACAGTGAACACCATCACATCACCATCAGTGTTTTCTGCAGCTCATGCAACAGTGTTCATTTAATCCCCCTTTGAAAAAAGTTCCAAAGGTTATCATGAAGTAACCCCTAAAATCAGTTCGTCATTATGATAATAAACTATTCAGATTAAAGTTTTTTTTTTCTTTGATAATTTCTGGTTATTCCTCCTCATAAATCATTATTATTAGCCAGAAATAGAGTAGCAACATTGTGAATTGCGCATCTCAAAAATTTTCCCAATAAAATACAACACAATCAATTGAAATAAAAATATCTTGAAGAACTAGTAGAAGATCATCGGTGTCAATTTTAGTTTTTTGATGAGTCTAGTTTATTTCTTGAGAGCCCTTAGCCTTGAAAATAATGAAACACCAACTGACAGTACTAATATCTTTAGTTCAGCATTGGGTAAAAACTCAAGAAATAGATTAGACTCATTAATAAACTCCTGCTTAAAATCAAATTAATATAGATAGATACTATGAAAAACATTAACAACTGCATCAAAAAAAAAAACAAAGAAATCTTGAAAAACTTTTCTCTAAGGTACGCACCTAAAACAAAACGAAGAACAAATAAAGGTAAATATTGTAACAGTACATGGAACTTTCAGATGATGTGTATATAAGTTCAGTAATGAACAAGACCGTTAAATTGGAGAAATTGTGCAGATGTATGTTATAAATGTAATTGCAAGTGAAGAAATAAAATCAAACTAATGCTCAAAGCGAAATAACTATTTACATGAAATTTTGAAAATTTCTGACAAGAAAAAAATCAACGACTATTTCTACTAATATTTACGGATAATTTTTTGATCATAATTAACTCATGAAAAGAACGATGAGAAGCCTGCAGCAAAGCATTGTAATACTAATAGATTAACAATTGATGTCATTTATATAAAATTATATCATGAGGTACGGCATGATTGGTCTCGAATCACCTTCGATTTTGATAATTCTTTAGCAGGTATTTTCTTCGCTGAAGCATTTGCATCTTCTGATAATACGTTTTCTTTTTCCGCTAATCTCTGTATCTCATTTCTTTCTTTTACTTCTGCTTTTTCTAATAGCACGTTCTCAATCTTCACATCCGATTTTGCTGCAAATCGGTTATTTCAATATTTCATAATGGTTTGCAAAATATCAAATGCAGATCTATACCACATGAAATCCATACTTCTGGTTTATAGAAATGAAATGGCATGATTTCAACATCGTTATTGAATTAATGATGTTCATTCATACAGCTAATGAAAAAAGAAATCATGTAAAAATCAACATTTCTGAGAACTTTTCGTTACATCCGTTACTTTTCCATTTGGCGAATTCATTCCTAATGTAATCTTATGAGCCGATGGATGAATTGTCGGTCGAATTGCCGGCGGTTCAATATAACCCATTCTACGATTTACAGCTTCCTCACTTTCTCCATGCTAAATATAGTAATTATGCATTAGAATTATTAGAAAAACAAAATAATGAAAGTGAACTCTGAAAAGAAAGCTTAAATGTTAAAAGTGATGAACACGAATGCAGAAACTGTTCAGATACAACTAGAACAATGTTGCTGCTGCAACAATGTGATTTATCTAGTTCAGTGAAGAAATTTAGATCGAAATAATATCTATGTTCACAATGAATTTTAAGGATAGGACATTTACTGCTACCTAAATTTCAAGATGAGATTTGGTTTTTTAAAAGTTTGAACTACCAATGCTTCAGCAATGCTAACATCATATCAAGTATCTTAGGACTTACATATTTCTGGTGTACAAAGCAGAGAAAAGTGGGCAAAACAGAAGACAGGGAGAAAAAGAGTTTGTATTTTTTTTTATTGCTAAAACAAACCATTTCAGCTTGAAGTCTAGCATTTATACGTAACAATTCAAATATCTGTTGTTTAAGATCGCTGACTTCTTCATCCGCATCATCGCAGGCTTTTCCTAATCGTTCGTTTTCCTTTTGTAGAAGGTTTAATCTATGTTGCAGCTCTTCGGCTTTTTTATTTTGTTCAGTCAACATTTTCTCCATCTGTAAAAAGCTTTTAAAGGAACCGAAAATAAATTCTAGCTTGAAAATGTTACAGGAAAATATTTATTGCCAGCATTATACGATGGTGTGACTAAATTAGGGTGTAGTGTGATATATTACTCTATTTATGTTTTACGTTTGGAACAACACAAGATAGGACTGCAACCCAATTTCCACACCTTGGTGAGGTGATCAAAAGCTTGGAGCTAGCGCTTAAAATTAATACAGTGGTGACACGTAATTTTTTCTGAATAGGTTATATATTCTATATGTGGATTTACATCTTAAGCATTACCTCCTTTAAATTGGTGTTTTCTTTTGTTAGTCTAGAAACCATATTTCTGAGTGTTGCATTTTCGTCTTCCAATTTATCTTTTCCCTTTGTCAAATTTTCAGTCATATCAGCAAAACTTTCACTTCCGAAATCCAACTTCTTACACAAAACTGCGTTTTGAGATCGCATATCCTCCTCAACTTTTTGCAAATGTTCAACCGTCATTCTTAGTTCCTAGAATCAAAGAACTTGACTTAAGAGCAAAACAGATAGTTATTAACGAAATAAATAATAAAAATAATGCGACATTATATGAAAGAAGGTTTCTCGAAGAAACAAACCTGTATCACATCTTCGCTATGCTCGCATATTTCCTTAAAAATATCTCTTTCTTTTTTATAATGTCCCAGTTGCTTTTTGATAGAATCCCTTAAGCTTTTGTGCTTAGCTTCTCCACCTTGGAAGCTGTCCAGTAATGCACTCGAATTTTTAAAGTCTTTTTCTATAGACCCATGCAGCATTTCAATTTTATTCCTCATTTCTTGCATTTCTGTTTGAAATGAGGCTACAATCAAATGCTGTTCTTTCAGATAAGCGTTGTATTTCTGCAACTCACTCGAATCCATCAACCATTTTTTATTCAATTTCTGAAATTCAGCATAAACATAATATCATGATATATGTACTATTAAAACAAAAAGACATTCACATTCAAGTTTACCTCCTGAAGATCTGCTATATGATGCAGCATTTCCAGCATGGCACAATTTCGATTTTCTTCAGATTTTGATCTGGCAAGCTCTGTCATAGAATACAATGTATCTGCCCACTTGCTTTGGAAATCCTAGAACGAACAGACCAAAATTTGTATGAGGTTTTAAAAAGCTCTAAAGCATAGAAATTCCAAAATTAGAAAAAAAATTAACCTGCAATAAATTTGAGAAACAATTTTTGTTCTCACAAAACTGAGTCAGTATCATTTCTTGCAAACCATCAAATCTCGACTTTTCATTCGTAAATAATATTTCCCATTTCTTTTTTTCCTTCACTACTTCTTCTATTGTTGCTTCTAACTGAAAATTTTTGATGCAAAATAAAAATTATAATGATTTCCTCAAAGTTAAAATCTTGATTTTACTGTCTATATATGTTACAAAATACCTGTTTGAACTCATTTCTAGCCAGTTTTTCATGTAGAGCTACTATTTCGACCAATGTTTCAAATTGAGGAACATCTTGACAAATAATGTCTACAGCTTTTTCAAAATAAGTAACAGAAATTTCTATATCATCTGCTTCCCATTCGCCGGCGAACACATTGTTTTTCACATCAGTCTTAATTTTCTCCACTAGCGATGTCAATTTTTCAATTAAATATGATTTTTGCTCCACGGATTCATTTTCTTTTTCACGAAGAGCCTCATCAACTTTATTTCCAAGTTCTGCAACCTTAGCTTCCAACAGGGATATAATTGAAACGTGCTTGCTTTCATCCGATATTATCGGATTATTCTTATTTTCCAAATCGATTAGAGATTCTTGAATTTTTAGTGAGAACTGATTTTTCTCTTCTGCAACCCTTTGTAGCTCACTTTCAAGTTCCTTTATTCTTTGTTCAGCTTTATGATGCAAAGAATGTGCCATATCGAGCTGTTGCTCCATAATTTTGATCCGGATTTCCATTTGACATCCCTTAATGCAGGATATAAGATGTTGGTATAATTAAGGTATAGAAGGACTAATTCTAAAGTACAAGGTTCTTCAAAAGTTCAAAAACTCAAATGAATTAATAAATTTATGATAAAAAATCAATTAAGTTTGATCTCAACTGAGAATGCATCAAATTAACCTCAGCTTTTGAAGTGTCTTCGTCAGAAGACTGTTTTGGTCTCGCTTGTTTCAATTCATCTATCAGATTTTCAGTTTCGTACAACTATAAAACATGTTCGATACATATTGGTTTACGCCACATAATGTTAAGATGCATTTTTTTGAAATACAAATTTTTACGTAAGAATCATTTAAATTATTCTATAAAATTTAAAGAAGATGTAGCAAAAAGTTTTGACCTTGCTCCGCAGTAAGCCCATTTCTTTTGATTTCTTTTTCATTTCATTCTCGAAGAAAAATTTGTAATCTTCCATATCTTTTTCGGCGATTTCTTTTTGTTTGCTTAGCTGATCCTACAAAAAAATCTCCAATCATAACAACATGATTTTGACAGTTGAAAATCAGCAACAGTTCTCAAAAACAAATATTTAAAAAGTTAATCTTACATTTGCCTGAGTTAAATCTCTCAGCTTCGATGACAGTGTTACAATTTCTGCTTGTTTTCCTCTTAACAAATTTTCCAGTTCGGCAACAAAAGTAATATTCCCTTCTGCAGCATGACTTTCAATAGTAGCTGCCAGTGCCGCAAATTTATCCGAAAAAAGTCCCAATTCGACGCGCATAGAGTAACAATTTTCGCAAAACATTGATGTTTCGCAGTAGGCTTCATTAATGAGAAACGAATAGTTTTGTGCTCGTTCTTCAGCGTAGTTCGCTAACTCTCGCGGTGAAGATAGATTATCCAACTTCAAATTTCTACTTGCAAAAACCCTATTTTTGCGTGCCGACAGTGTTAGATCTTTTTGCATATCTGGAGATTTCAGTCTCTCACCAACGGGGTATTTCGGTGTAATTGAAGAGACAGCTTCCGCGTTTTCGACTTTTAGAATTGGAGAACCTCGTACTTCAGCAAACGAGGCATCGTTCGTCTCTATTGTCTTACATGGAATTCCACAGCAAGAATCGATCTCACTCATCCGGGGAAAAAATTCTGGACTTGGCACAGATAGAGCTACTTTGACAGAATACTTAGAAGTGTTCTCTACGGCTCTTTCTTGCGAGTCGCATGTAGAAACACTGTTGTTCAATTCTTCGATATCTTCACTCTTCTCAACTTTTGCAACATTCTAAAGAATGGCAGCTATATTATAAAAAGAATTTTTGATGACTGCAATTGATGGAAGCACTTACATTCAATTTTATAATTAATCTTACAGAAATTAATTTCATCTTACGTCAACAGTGTTCAGCTGTTCAACTTTTGGTTCCAATGAATTAGTAGAATACATCGAAGTGGATTTCAAATATGCTTTTATTGCTAATTTCATATCCTTAGACATTCCAGGACTCTAGAATATGTTTAAAAAAGAAATTACAAGCATATTGCATAAAAAATTACTTAACTGCAAACTAAATGAAAGTGAGAATTTTAAACTTTGCCTTTCCTCCTCAAATGCTAGAGAATGATGCAGACGAAATTTAGAAATGAAGAAACTTAGCAAAGAATATCGAAAAAAAATGAAATTTGGACTTTGAGTATCTAGCAAAACTTCTGAATCTAAAACATCCCTCACCAGTGCAGCATCTACTGACGATGATGTCACAGCGGTAACATTTGCAACGTCATCGCACTCTGATTCAATGCTTCGTTCAGCTAATGTTTCTTGCTGAATACCAATTTCTATTTATGAGAAAGAAATCTCAAAATAAGGTAATATGCCACATGTATATTTTAGGATCACAATAAATCACTGCGATAAGCAGGACAAAAAGAATCAAAAAAAAGCAAGTATAGATACTAGCTTTCGAAAATAGCTAGAAAAAGTAGCAACGCGAAAAAAAATGTGAACCACAGTTTCCTCGGACTGCAAGGTCTGTCCCATTAAAGACTGTTCAATATTTGGATTCGAATAATTTATTACTGCTGGAATTCTGTCTTTCTGTAATATACCCTTAAATTAACTCAAATTTTACCTGAAGGTAAATGAAAAAACTAAAACATGATGTCGTTACAAGATTTCGTAGCAAACCTCGACAGAATACGGCTCTAGAAGAGTAGCATCGATATTGGGATCAACTTGATTGATATTTGTAGGTCCTAAGGGAGTTTTTGACAAACGGAACTGCAATAGTGAACAAAGAAATTGATTGAATGAAAAGAAACTTTACGCCATCCTGGTAAAGAATATTAGAACTAAGAATACTAACACTTACTGTTCAATTTATAATCTTTCTTTTTAGATTATATGTAATTCCACATCTGAACAATAGTAAAATGAACAAACCAATTTTGTAGGCTGCGGACGGACAGATGGAGACATCGCCGCTAGCGGACTGTCAACGCTTTGCCTTTTCTAAAATGATAAATATTGACAAGAACTACCGAAGTTTGGATTCTATCCAAATTTTTATTGTCCTGTCAATTTATCATTTGATAAAGAACAAAGTTTGAAAATGCTAAACCTCTTCCAAAATTTTAACACCTTTTTTAATTCATTCTAAACACCAGGTAAGGATAGATACAGAAAGAAAGAGTAAAATTATCCAAAATTCAAATTACTGAACTAAAGAAACCTAACAAAATTCTTTCTATAACCAAATTAGTTTCAATGATGAGAGAACTGAATACAGCAGTCTGCAGCAGATATTTTGCTATAAACTTTTTACTGATTTGTTGCAGTGATCAGGGCCATGAAGTTTAGCAAGATGAAATGAGTAGATTCCATCCATCCAAACTTAGAAGTTAACTTACAACATAGTTTTTCTTGTCGTCGTCTTGATCACCAGATAAGGACATTGTGCTATAAACCAGCTGAAACCTTGCGGATTTTATTATAAACTACGGACTTACCAATGGAAAAATTACCAAAATAACTACAACCATTAGGAAATATTTTACCATGTGTTCATTTGATCTATTTACAGAAATATAGTTGGATACATTTTATTAGGTTTATAATTATGTTCTTAATACAGAAGTTGTGATTTTGAACCAAAGCAATGTTTTAATCGTTCTATTAAATAAGTAATCATAATAAAAAGTCAACTAAATCACTCAACTGTACATTCAATGGAAATGAAAGTCGGACTTAGGTCTTCGGTCTGGTTAATGTTAAGCAATTCCGATTGATATCTATATTTCTATACAAGGAAAATCTAGAAAGGTATGCAAATCTCCCGAAACTGATAACTACGAGAATGCCTTAAATTCGTCCGAACAGTCTAGCCAGAGAATATGAACCTATAAAGATAATGAGTTAGGGACACACTTTGAGAGACATCTGTAAAGCTCTTCAAACTTCACACCAATATCACTACCGATAAATAGCGAATAAAGGATCTTCATCTCTATGAGGAAATTAAATCTGTCAAACTTCCAACAGACTTCTCTCACAGTTTCATCTTTAGAATCCCCGAAAGGCCTATTACGAAATCCCGGCCTAACTCCGATGCCGAGTATAACTCACCTTTCCCCAAGCATATTCAAAATTAACCGCCTCCCGCTAAAATGTGCTTTCCAAGCTGTCTGCTCGCTTTCACTCTCTCTCTTCTTCACACTCATTCGCAGCAATTACTCTCCCTTCCTATTTCTCCAAAAGCAAAGTGTCTTTTTTGGCTACTCTTCTCAAAGCTCACATAGCACAAGCGCCAACAGACATTAGCCGGCTGTGATCACCTGATCAGGATTGGTTACTCGGAGTAACAATGTGGCGTCTCTTTGCTCACACAGTGTTTCATGTACTATTTACTTTGCTTAATATTAATCCTGCTAGGAGACATCGTATTGTTAGTGAACGAGACATTGTTCACGTAACGATGATAATGTTAGCTTATTTAGATATATATTCTGTTCTCAACTATACGACCAAAGCAATGAAGTTGTTAGAAACTGTGGAGCTTGAACAATTGTCATACACGTTTGGAGAGCATGCAAAGGATTGTTGCATTGATGTGAGGTTTGTTATTAATTATATTTACCAAAGGCTAAGCAAGTCAAACTGACAAGGGGATGGCGTTCGTTTTCTTCTTTTAAAAAAAGATTTCTTTCGTCGTACGGTTTCTTTACGTCATATTTCTCTTTCAAATTTGGCAATTTATATTACCACATAACAACAATCAACTGTTATGCTTTATTTTTTATTAAATGGCTCAAATTGCTGCAAATTTGATAAGCTTTTCTTGATATTATGTGCATGTACTGCTACTGGATTAGTATATTTAGATATATACTGCTTCCAAGGATATTGCTGCAACGAAGTTGTTAGAATGCTGGCAAGCAACTCTTGTATCTCAGTGTTTCTAATTGGATGAAGTGGTTGATGCATTTAATTTTTATGATATATAGTACACATTTGGTAGGCTGGAAGCATATTCTTGCAAAATGATAACATCCGACAAGAAACAATGGAAGAAAAGTCAGCAGAATGGCAGTAATGTCCCGCATCCGCTCTCACCTCCAGAGAAATTACCATGGCTTTTCTCATGGACACAGGATCCGCGTTTGCGCCATTATTCAGAACCTGGTTGTTCTAGTTTAAACAGTAGTATCGAGGAAGTAAGTAAATTATTATTTTTAGTTTACCTCCAGATATAGATTATCAATTTATTTGTTTTTAAGTTGGTTTTTATTAATACATTCTTCAGAATGGCTTGGTATATGCAGATGCGATTTCCTCTCGAACCCTTTTTGAATTGAGGTCTGTAATGAACGCATCATTTCAAGATTATGATTTTTCTTCTACAAAGAGCGAAGCATTCTCTCTTCTTCCTAATTTTGAAGTTAGTTTGCATACGATAATGCTGAAATCATAGTTTATCTAGTAAACTGTAGAAATGAATTTCTTTCGAAGCATAGATAATGCTAACATTTTTTTGCTTCTAATCTCATTTCTATTTGAAAAAGAGCACTGAAAAACAGATATAAATTTTTCTTATGTATTTTTTAATTAGTCTTAGAAGTTCCCAAGCCAAGTTAAAATTGTAACTTGGCTTGGGAACTTCTGAAAAAAAAAACTCAATTTTGTTATGTGGTTATATACGAAGTCGTACTTACAGACTTTAGCCGGTTTGGTTGATTCAAAACTTTCTGCTACGGTAGCAAATTATTATGAGATTAAAAGAGTACTGTGGGAAAGAGTCGATCAAGTTATCAAAATTAGTGATTGTAAATTGTACAGGTATTTCTTATAAAATATATGATATAAAGTGACTCATGCCTATTAAACGAAACTAGTGTTGCAGACTTTTGGAAGTAGTCATGAACGACCGTATTCAGGTGGAGCAGTGTCATTAATTGAATACATGCTTCTTCAGAGTCCTTTGTTTAGACATGCTTTTGATAAAATGATGTAAATAGACTTATTATTTTTTAAGCATTGAATTTTAATAAATTTCACAAATCTGTCAACGAGGAAAGAACTTTGCATTAGAACGGTAGAGCACTAGACACATGTAATAGATGCAATAATGTTCTTACAGTTACCGAACAGGATACACTGGAGATCCGTATTGTGAAGACTTGGTAATGTGGTCATTTGCATACTTCTTCCACAATAAATCTCTAAAACGTATTCTTTTTATGTCTTGCCGTGCATTCCGAGCTGATACTGCTCAGAATCGGTCAGCGGAAGAATTATGGGGTGTAGATATACAGTAATTTTTGTCTTTTAATGTGATTAATGATCAAATGCGGTGTGCATATTTTGTAGCTTAATATAATTATTATTACATTACCTCATGGCTGCTTCTACTACCTTTCGTTTTATGATTTCAGTGGTTTTGGAAACATATGTTGAAACAGCTTCAAAAACCTTGTACCCGTATGGAACGATATTACTTTAGTTCTTTTAAGTATAATTTCAGATTTCTTACCATGTTTTAGTTTTTTATCTCTTATATTTTTGTTTTTCCTCAATGCATTTAATTATTCTTTTGATTTTTATTTTATATATTTGTCTTTAAAAGTCACAGGATTCAGTTTTTTTAATACTTTTGCAAATGTTTAATGTTGTATGTTGTTTCATTCTGTATCAGTTTCTTAACTCATTTTTACCTGATATGTGTGAAGTTTGTAAATATCAATGATTACATCTTAGTCTGCGTTACTAGTAACTCATCTACTGTACATAGCCACGTTTGACGTATAAATCACTTGATATTGTCGTTGCTTTGAAAACTGATACGTCTCAATCCTTTGCATATAAATATTTTTTGCTGGAAACAAGATCTTGATATTTGAGGTTGGCCTTTCATTTTTCTGATTTTGGTTTCAATTGAGCTGTTTCAAGAAGAGGTGTGGTATTTCATTTAAAAATGATACTACTTTTTTCTGTTTATCGGGTATGTGGAAGAAGTTGGAGATAATTTATCAAAGTATTTAAGATTTTAAATGTAACCACGAATAAATCCAATTAAATAGATTTTTATTTTTCGATCTGTCAAATGGTGGATGCACCAGTAACGGCAGTAGTTAAATATGAATATCTTGATCACACTGCGGATATTCAGCTGCATGGTTGGGGCAATACTTTGGAAGAGGCCATGGAACAGACATTAATCTCTCTGTATGCCTATATGACTGAAATTTCAACGGTGTCCGCGGAATACTCATTTGATTTGTTTGCCAGTGGCATTGATATGGTATCATTAATGGCCCGATTGCTAGATGAAGCACTGTTTGCTTTCTCAACAGAACCATTCTTCATTGGTAGAATTGCAAGAGTAATTAAAATCGATCGTGAAAAGTTCGAAGTACAAGTACGGTGTTGGGGTGAATCATTCGATCTTAATAGACATCCACAAGGAACCGAAATTAAAGCAATCACTTATTCCAATATGCAGGTTAACGAATCATCGAATAGGACTGATATTTATGTTATTGTCGATATATGATTCTTTATCTTGAAGTATTTGTGGATTTTTAATAAAATTCTGTGCGAATAACGAGGCTCAAGCCGTGAAGTTAAGAAAAATACGGCTGTAGTTTGCAAGTTCTGATTGATTCAGCCAGTCTCGTAAATTTCTCGGCCTGCATCCAAATAGCACACTTCAATTTTAATTTTTTGTTGTAAACTCTGTTAGTGAAAATGTTTTTTTTTTTAAGAAATGAAAGTTTCTTCAAAAGTGTGAGTTTAGTTAAGAGGTGCTGCTGTAGGCGAATTCATTATATTTTTCGTTGAATATTATTAATTACGAAAATAATAGCTTATCAAGTTTTCTGATCAATATCTAATTTTGATTCGATGATTGTGATATTTCTTGAAAAATTGCGATGAAACTACTGGGTAGTTGGAATATTTATATTTTGATTTGCTTATTTTCAGCTACTCTTGGCAATTATTTATTTAAATGTTTTGTATTTCATTTTTTGTATAAATATGCTCATTTTTTTTACATCATTCGCTGTACGTTGTTCAATTTATTTTACGCATGTACATTTAATAAAATTTTCAGAAAGAATTATGATGAATGTGGAGAAGCGTGTCTTCAAGCGTAAGCTTAAGAAACTTCAGAATGCATCAAAGCCAAAAATGTCAAAAATTGGTGAAAATGGAATAGCAGTAGAAAGAAGACCGGTTAGTTTGTTTCCTGTTTTTCTACAAACTCAGCAGTTGTTTCATTGCATCTTATAAATTTCTAGTAGTAACAGTTTAACAAGGTTTAATTCAAGTTGAATGTCGCTTAATTCGATTCAATTTCACGTATTATTTTGAAGGTTTGCATAGATTTCCAGAGTAAGGAACCACAACCTGTTGAAAATTCAGAAACTGAACGCAATTCATCTACTGACGTGGTTTCATATCTATCATCGACCACATTTGCATCACTTGAAAACATGTTGTCAAAGCCCACTTTACTCGCAATTGCTGAAATGGGCTTTATTAAAATGACTGAAATACAAGTAAAATGTATTGAACCCTTATTACAGGTAATGTCATACGTTTAAGATGTCATTTGATTAACTATGTAGTTTCCACTGTTATATAGTTGTGTTTTCGTCGATTAGAATTGTTGGTTGCAGTTATGTGTATATAGCAATTGAGGTAATAGATTTTCTAAATTTGCAGAAATAACTCTAATTTCAATAATTTTTCTCTATCCAACGGTATTTGCAGGGCCGTGATGTATTAGCATCCGCCAAAACTGGAAGTGGTAAAACATTAGCATTTCTTATTCCAGCTATTGAGTTACTTGTAAAACTTGAATGGAAAGCACGTAATGGCACAGGAGTAATCGTTATCTCTCCAACAAGGTTTATTTTGATTTTAAAGTACAGTTCAATCAAATGAGTTCGTATAATTTAGAATTGTTAGTATTTATTGGTTTTCTTTATACAACTCTGGAACTTTTTTCAGTAGATTGTATTTTCTCAATGCTGAATTTCCTTAATATACTTTCCAGGGAATTATCCATGCAGACCTATGGAGTTTTGAATGAGATTCTAGAGAAGCATCCAGCTTTAACTCATGGTTTAATAATGGGTGGTGCCAATCGACAAGCAGAAGCACAAAAATTAGCTAGAGGTGTTAGCTTCCTTGTTGCAACGCCTGGTCGTTTGCTTGATCATTTACAGGTAATACAATTACTAAATGATCATTATAAAAAAATCCTATTATTTTTATATCGTTTTGGATATTTAATTTAATTAGTGCCCTTCAACTTTTCAATTTTGTTGTCATACATTTTCTTCATATGACATAGAAGTGTCATTTTACATGCAGAATACGGATGACTTCATGGTAAAAAACTTGAAATGTCTAATCATCGATGAAGCAGATCGTATACTGGATATTGGTTTCGAAATCGAGATGCAGCAGATACTGCGAACTTTGCCAAAAAAACGACAAACAATGTTTTTTTCAGCTACACAAACACCGAAGGTCTGCATTACTTTAATTTTGTAGATATGTAGTTTATATCATAGGATTTTCTCATTTCAAATTTAATTGCCGGTCTTATTAATTATTATAAATAAATTCAGGTTGTAGAGCTCATCAAAGCTGCACTCCATACAGATCCTATAAGAATAGGTATCAATGAAATGAACCTAAAAAATGGAAATGATTTAGCAACAGTTTCAGGTCTGCAACAGGTTGCTAGTTTCAAACTTCTTTATATTATTCTAAAGTGAAAATACTGTATTTTTCGATGCATATCGGGCTGTCATGTGATTCAAAAATGTTATGTTTGAAAACATGGTAATATGTGATGTGATTCAGACAGTCACCATTGCATCTATAATGTCAAGATCAAATTCACAAGAAAGATGTTAGGCTGGAGTTGGTGGCCGTTGTCAGGTTCTATAAGAGATATGAAGTTTTTTGCAGGGTTATGTTGTTTGCCCATCTGAAAAGCGATTTTTGCTGCTTTTTACGTTTTTGAAAAGGAATCGAGATAAGAAAGTTATGGTGTTTTTTTCATCGTGTAATTCAGTAAAGTATCATAACGAATTACTAAATTATATCGACATCTCCGTGCAGTGTATACATGTAATGTCATTTTGTTATTTATTATTTTGATGACGTAAAAGGAAGTTTCTATACAAAAAAAAAACTCATGAGTCATTGATCTTCATTTATGATCATATTTATAAATTAAAAATTTTGTACAATTCAGCAATAATTCACTTTTTTTACAGGGCAAGCAAAAACAGCAGAAACGAACGTGCACATTCTTTTCATTTTGCCAAGCGAAATCAGGCATTTTGCTTTGTACCGATGTTGCTGCCCGTGGTCTTGATATACCACAAGTTGACTGGATTGTACAGTATGACCCACCAGATGAGCCACGAGAATATATACATCGGTTTATCTTTTAAATCTCATACATTCTGCTGTTTACAGAATCAAAAATATGATATGTAGAAAAGTTGTGCATGAACTATTCTTCCTTGATCTCGTGAAATTTAAAGGATTTAACTTGAGACGAACGATTTAATTGAGGTCAATTTTTCTACCTCCTTTTTCTATGAATTCAATAAGAGCTCAGTTTTCAATAGCATATTCAAGATTTACTGAATCATTGTTTGCCAGTATATTCGTTTTTCAGTGTGGGGCGTACAGCTCGTGGTGTTACCGGTACTGGTCATGCACTACTAATATTGCGTCCTGAAGAACTTGGCTTTCTTCGTTACCTGAAGCATGCAAAAGTTGTTCTTAATGAATATGAATTTTCATGGAGCAAAATTGCAAATATACAGCTGCAGTTGGAAAAACTTATTGAACAAAATTATTATTTAAATAAATCAGCGAAGGCTAGCATTTAGCACTTTATTTTGCTGCAATTAGATAAGGAGGAAGTTTAAGTTTTTAATTATTTTATTAGGCATTCAGAGTACATTGGCTTTTTCAAGTGTTGTACCTTAAATTGTTTGTATTTTCAGGAAGCTTATAAATGTTATATAAGGGCATATGATTCACATTCTTTAAAAAGTATATTTGACATTAACACATTGGATCTTATTGCCGTTTCAAAATCGTTCGGTTTTTCGGCTCCTCCCTTCGTCGATCTACCAATATCAAACAAACCCAAGGTGAGACCATATATTATTTATTATTTTTTATTGAGTTAAATTCTTGCTTTTAATGATGTTTTTGATTATTATCAGTGAGCAAAACTACGCGATATACGTCTATCTCAAAATGTTTGCTAAATATTTTTGATTGTTTATTATTCTAAAATAGACAAAAAAAGATTTTTTGTTCGAAAATTACGAAGATTGCTTCCATACTCAGCAGTCAAATTCACATTTCTGGAAATTGAAAGCATCTTTCTATTCATCTAGAATTCGATATTAATGGAAAGTTAATGTCACTGAAAATTATGAAGAAATATTTAGCTACTTGTAAGATCGAAATTGAGCGGAGCAGGCTACAGGAAAAAACCGAAGGCATTTAAGCAATTACATAAGCGATGAACTATGGTCGAAGACATCTAATTAAAATATATGCTATTTTTTACTTGTTTGTATTCATTGTTATTGTTGAAAGAAAATGTTTGTTGATCTGTTTTCATTAAAGCATATAAACTTCTAGATTTGCTAAGGTCACTTCTTGGTTCAGATGAATTGAAATTTCCGAATTCATTATTAAATAACTATACGTAAATTGATTTTCATTGAGTTAATAGAAAATTCTAAATAAAGAAATAATCTACGCGCTGATTAAAAATTTGGCAATTATTTTGACTGTACTAGACTGTATAGATTCTGCATCAGAAAGACAAGACTTACATTAGCTAAAAAGTTATGAAATTTATAGATTCAATAATACGATGAGAGTGTTTTCGCTCTGGTCAGTTATTAATGATCAAGCGTTGAATTGAAAAAACAGAGAACAGCTTGTGATGGCATAATTAAGTACTGGTCGATATATTTTGATTGTTTAGAGTAAGATTTTGTCCGGAATAAAGGAACAACGCAATACCGAAAGTTACAGTAATAATGTAACCTAACTTTCAAGATTTGAAAAATTTTTTGGAATTTCGTTTTGATTTACTTATTTTGTAAGCTGATATCTTATTTTCTGCAGTTTATCAACTTTCCAGAAAAATATATAAATCAAGTTACATATATATGTGAGATGTCCCGAAATATCGAAATAATTATCAAACTATTTGAATATAAGTAATTTCCTATTGGTGAGCTTTTCCTCTTCTATATTATTTGGTGGTAGTGCTTTCATGAGATAGTGCTAGACAAACTTTTAGTTTTTTATTGTAAGTTTTGGCAACATAATATTATCAATAATTGTTTAATCTTATTAATGTTTTAGTTTGTTTTCCAACTTGTAATTAGTACTGCATTATTTTGAAAATATTGATGATAATTTGAAATAAAAATTGTGGGTATTTTATTTAGACGATATTGTAATATCTCTTCCAGCACACGTATCACTAATAGTCATTAAGCACAGTTCATCGATTTCAACGGAGAATTAATTAGAATGATTAAGTGTCTGAAAGTGATACGGAAGTGAAAGTTATTTTTCATCGATTTTAACAAAGTGAAAGTTATTAATCATAATTTTTTCACTGTTACCATTGTGTACATGTTGGGGCAGAAGAGCCTATAATTTATTTGAAAAAAAAATTTTTTTCAAGTTCTTCATTTATTTTATTCAGACTCAGCAGTGAAAAATAACATAAAATGAATTTGCAGTAACTTTGAAATTCAAATATTCTTCGAAAAATTCATCTAAAATAAATAAAACTCTAAACTGCTGGACTATGTTCTCTATCAGGTTGCATCTTCTTTTCAAACAAATGATCGAGATTTCTATAAAGTCTGACAATCTCTTCGAGATGTGGAAAGATCTAAGGAACTTTGAAAAAACAAGGAGTTATCACACCATTGGTCATTAAAACAGGAGACATATCTTAAACGGAAAATCGACATAGCTTACTTGAAATACGAGCCAAATGAAATCATGACCATTCTGAATAAAATATGACCTTTTCCAGTGTGAGAATAGTACCAGTACTTGAAACCTCCGCATAATTGATTAGTCAAATCTGGTAGTTACTCGTATCAGTGAAGTGTGAACGATCCACTCGTTTATCGATGGACGAAACTTTTCCTCGATTTGATTTCGACTTTATTTTTTATAATGCATACATGAGCTTTATTCAGATAAGCATATATAATATACAAGCTATAATACAGTTGGCAATAATCATTTGCTACCTGTTTCAGGCACTTTGTGTACGATTACAAAAATTTCACAAAAATTTTTGAAAACAATTCTCAATAAAAAAAGTTACATTAATAGCGCAAGAATATAAAATACTGAAAAAGATTGAAAAACAATTAATGTACAACAGATGGTGCACAGTATTGGTCACATACATTTTTTGTCAAGAACAATACGTTTTTTTTTTGTTTTAAATGTTGCATTTAAACTTTCTTATTACGTTTAATTCATTTTCACAGTTATCAATAGAGATTTGTTTTTAAAATTTAAAATTTTCTTGTGGAGAAAAAAAATATCGCTTATCTTTCAGTTTCGAGCACCGAGCACGAGCACCATTCTGATGATAATGACAGATAAATGTAAAAAGAAAAAACAATTGATATGCAACAGAGTGGACTGAGATTATCATAACTGAAGAACAAAGAATAGTATTACAATATTGTTTCGTTTTAAGCTTGCAAAATGTTTTAATATGAAACAGTAAGCTTCCATAATCACTCAGCAATCTTCAAGATTTTTTACAAGGACTTTAATTCTCTGATGGAATGTTTCCGAAAAAGAACATTCTATACAACTCGGCAGTATAGTTAATAATATTACAGTTATGCGATAACTTCGACACATTCGAGCACCGGTTCTAATACTGGCTGAAATTTTAATTTCCCACTTGAATTACGTAGATTTTGTCCCGCATAATTGTATCCATTTCCACCGCCTCTCTGTAATAGTCAATGGGGGTTTCAATGTAAAAAATATTTCTAATATTTCTCAAATATTTCTATTTAGCAAATTTAAAATTCAAATAAAATTACTGTTAAAGATCATAATGTGAAGAAGTCTGATTCAATTCATATATTTTGCTGCGATCTATTTGGAGAATACAATGCATTAAATCAGATTATACAACAATTACTGTTATTAATACTGCTCACAAATAATCTCTTTTTTATACTAATTTGCAGTGTTTTTCTCTTTTTTAATTAATTTTTTATTAAAGAAAAATGCTATTTTTTAAATTTTCCTCTTTTAATAATATGAAATTCATTTATAGCAAGTTGCATCTATTTTGAATTAATCATAGTTAAGAATTCGAAACATTCCACAAACGCTATCAATCTGATTTTTAGAGAAGTTAGTTACGGTACTGTAAAATGAAAATTTATTATCAATGTATGCAAAAATTTACTGTAAATGATGATTTTTGGATTCCAATTTCAATATCCAAATAAACGTCGGGAATAACTTGATCAAGATGTGTTTTATCTCTGACCAACTGAACTGTTCCTATGCTTTGTTTCACATCCTTAAAAATACATCATAATTTAGCGCTAAAAAGTTGTAAAAATTTTGTAAATTTAAAAGTGATGTTTATAGCAACCATCGCATGATAGAGTCATTTATAAATAATTTCTAGCTCACCTGTTCATATACAATAAGTTGTCGCCAAAATCCGATATTAGGTCTGACAACTGGTCGTTTTTCGGCCATTAATTGATAGGCCTCCCTGAGTGATTTGCAACGGAATTTAGTGAGAAATGCAAGGCAAATAGTAGCAGACCGCGATATCCCGGCCACACAATGCACCAATACATTACCACCACTTTCTATCACTGCTTCAATCTGTAAAATCGTTTTGTGAAGTTTGTTCTTTTCAATTGAAATTCATTCTTTTTTTAAAGATCCAGTTTTCTCGCAGCCATATTTTTCTTCGTTTTTCAATAAAGTTTTTGTAGCGGAAAAGAAACTTGAATTTTTTTTAACTGTTAAAATTCCATTCCCAGCAGATAATTATCTTTCTATTTGCTCATTCCTTTCTTAATTTTATTTTCATACACCCAAAGCGTTTTTGATGTAAACAATTTTCTTATCGCCGAAATAATCCAAAACAATGATTCTTTCCCACTCATTTAAGAAAAATAATAAAAATCCTTCCCATCCTTATCATCATTTTATCATCAAATTTCAAATATGTAACACATAAATATATAATATCGCCATACATTTTTTTTTACAACTCTAATAAAAACTATTATAACTTGCATATCATAGAAGTAGGAAAAGTTGAATAAAATTTACCCTAAAATTTTAGAATTAATTGTAGGAGAAAGTACGAGAGATGAATATGGTTGATCATTTATAGCACTGATAGAGCGATGATTAAAAATGATCTGCTAAAATGTTCAATTAAAATAATTTTACATGGAAATGTTTTACTTGATCAACTTGTTGATCGAGTAGTGGATAAATAGATGCTTGCGGGGTATCTTCTAACCACAATTTCACTCGTGGAATATTACCCAATGATTGCACATTTGGTACCTAAAACTAAATTTTCTTAAAAAAAGATTGGCATAATCTGAATTCTTACTTTAATCTGAAATTATATCAAATAAAATAAATTAAATATACGAATATAATAAAATAAATGGGGTAAACGAACTTCTCTGGTAGCATTAACAATGAACGAAATATCATATTTTTTTATATTCTCGGCCGTTAATGAGCTCACACCACAGATGAATAAGCCACGGACAATTTCCGTAATTTGTGCATATTCAGGATTTACATTAAATGATACCGGTGACATTTTTGATATTCAGAGAGAATTTTGCTGAAAATTCACAATGAAATGATGAGAATATTTTATAAGCGTAAGAAAAAAAATCCCATTTAAATTTTAAGAAAATTATGAACTTTTACATTTATTTAATTTTCTGTCTCCTTCCCATCCATGTCAACCAGAACAGCAATTACATACATATATATATATGTAGTGCGGTACATGTGCAATATGTATGAAAGACGCAGAAAAGCCATTGGCGGTCGGGAGCGCATATTGTTATTGTTATTTTATACTTTCGTCTTCGCCAGTCAGCTGCTATAGCGATAGAGTTTCACGTGAATGACATGTGCTAGTGGAATGATATTTGTTCAATAACAATGATGTTCACGTGAGTGATGTGCATCAATTCTAAATGGATGGATGCGACCAGTAATGGAGGGATATTGCAAGATTGACAAACAGCTCTGATTCATCCTACCCATCGAGACAACTGCGCCATCGTTCATTCACCGCTTGCTGCACTTTTTTGCCGAATATTGTTATTTAATATCTAAAGTGATCGATCTTCGTATTAGTCGGCCATTTATGAATTTTCGTTAGCTATTTGTTTAGAGTCGAAATGTCAAGAGACTGATCATATTAACTTAAATTGAGACAATCATAATGTCTGATTGTTATGTTTTATTTAAGAATAAATTCAATACGGTAAATTGATCAGTAGTTCATAAATTTTGTTGCAAGTAAATTAATAGTGACCACTTACGCACTGTGGTTGACCGGGCGATTCGATTAACTTCCATAAAACTTTTTCTGCTATATCTACATCTCATGAAATAATTGCAACCACTTGAATATAATGGCTGAACATTATTCATTTCTCATCTGTTTAAATTATTAATTTCCGACTATTAACAGTTTCTATTACCCAAATTCTTATTCGATTGTGGACAAATGGAAATTCAGTTTCAAAAATATATATGTATATTTCCAATATTTTAATAATTTAATAGATTAAAACACTGTAATTTCCTTAATATTGAAAATTTAACTTTTCTAAAATTTTCACCGATAACATTAAATGTTTGCTGATGCATCCATCATATACTCCGATCTTTCATATTCTGAAATGATCACCAAATATATAACACACTCAATACCGAAAGATTAACCAATGAATTTTAAAACGAAGGTCGTTGCTCATAATCTTCCATTTCATCTCTCTGCTCATTTGTAATACTTTAATCAAGCAACTTTAAAAACTGCTCTTCAGAGACTAAATCATTTTGAACTTTCAATTCTTTTCTCAAAATTGGCTAACAAATTTGTAATGTTTAAAATGTTTAAAATTTAATATGTAATGTTTAAAATTTTAAGTGCGCTGTGAGACATTTCGGCGCTTTTCTCTTTCAGTCTATCAAAACATAGTAGAAAATTTGTCGTTTGTTGGTGACAACGTGCGTTATTATGATTTATAAATGTTTGTGAAATTTGTATATGTTAAAAATTATTGCAATACCTTTTCAGCTATTTTAAATTCGTCCATAATTTTTGAATTAGAATAAATTGACATTGTTTATCAGTATATTGTGTCAAAAAATTTCATTTCATGCATGTTTTTAACAAATGCAAATTTGATGTGACCTATTGCTAAAATCAAGCATTGCAAATAATCAACAATACAAATATGCATTCAGCAGCAATAGTTTTTTCAGTTTCGTTAATAATTTCTCGTGACTTTGAAAAATATTTTTTTTTTGATAGAATTTAAAAAATTTTCCGGAATGTTGTTAACATTTAATCAAACCAAAAGTTATATCATCCAAAAAAATCCAAAAATTCCTCAAATGTGATATAATTTTCCTTTGTACAATGAATTTCATCATTTCCTTGCTTATCATATTTTGCATGGAAAAAACCGAACATTTGCCTACAAATATCTGAGGGTGAATTTTTGTTGACTTTACTGGAAAAAAAATTGAAAGATTTGTTGTTTTAATTATTAAAAAATTCTTTCAAAATTGACGAAATCTTCTGTGAATTAAAAAGTCTTAAAGAAAGAAAAAATTTTTTAGAGTTTTTATTTTGTCATTCAATTTGCTTTCAAATTGATTAATATTTTGCTTTACGAATTAAAATTATCCCTCAAACTATTCGCTTCTCATCAATTATATTTCTAATTGGATAAACGCTAAATATTATCAATTTAAACAATCGATCAACTGATATATCATCTTTTTCTCCCATCCAATTTCAAATTTTTTGCTAAAATTCACGTGATATCCTACTGAGAACAGATTTACAATCTGTGAAATGATTTGAAACTTTTTTTTTTCTTTCCACTGTTCACACACACACACACACACACACACACACACATTCATCCATTTCATTCATTATCACAAGAAGTGTCTGGCGCTATTGTTGTTGATGAAAAGTGACAAATTAATCAATCGCAACTTTTGCAATTTTATAGCTACAAACTGATGTTTTTTATTCCAACAACATGCCACAAAGAGACTTCCAGATTGAAATGCAAAACTGCGAATTAAAAACAACCGGTTTTTCATTACTGTAAACAGAAATTGAATGGAAAATAAAATAGATCATAAATCAATCAAATTATACTATGTTTTTGTAAATATTATATTCCAAAAAAACTCGTATAGTTTTCTTTGCTTGTTCATCTTCAAAATCTATAAA
Organism: Acanthocheilonema viteae; assembly: GCA_900537255.1. Classification (NCBI taxonomy): domain Eukaryota; kingdom Metazoa; phylum Nematoda; class Chromadorea; order Rhabditida; family Onchocercidae; genus Acanthocheilonema; species Acanthocheilonema viteae. The sequence goes on from UPTC01000311.1 coordinate 27,263, forward strand.
ATTTAAAAAAGAATAGTAGTCGAATTTATTGTTGAGTGAAATGTAATTACACCCGAATATTTTTACACCATTCAAATGTAAATCAATAAGTTTAGAAATTTTGAGTTATTGTTTGTTAGCTAATTTAACCGCAAATTTTTTACTTAGAATTTATTAACAGGAACATTTTGAATATAAAAAATCACCAACTTCTCAACTCACTTTAATCTTTCACAGAATTTAAGCTTATCAGTTATATAACATTTGCATATGAACGAAGTCAATCAAGCACGTTGCAAACAGTTGCAAATCAAAAATAATGGTTCTGTCAAATTCTTTGGCTTCATTCTCCTTTTATATTAAGAAATTCAATAGGAATTAAGTTCTAATTAATTCCAGTAACTTTTCAAAAAGGATACTTTACAATAAAAATTGTTATTTCTGCTTAAAAATGAACAAAGAGATCAGTTTAATGACAAAAAAACAATGAAAATCGATGAGGAAATTTTTTTTCTTAAATTTACATTACTTCATCTTCTTTGCTTTCGTTATATTTGTCTTTGTTTATATTTCCGAAAATTGTCTTTCATCTTTTTAACTTTATTACTTTCATATACTTTCAATTTTTTAATAAATTTTTTCCTACCACTTCTTTTCACTGCAACAGTATTACATATCAAAAAGCTGACACTAACTTAACTTCACAATGAATTTTTCAAAATTTTTTTAGATTTATAGTAAAAAACCTTTCTTTACTTGCTGAAATGTATAATTCATTGTATTTCCTTGTAAAGAAACACACAAATGATTATATTTAATGCCAAATTTTACGAATAATTTATTGAAAATTAGCGATGATAACATGCGTGAATTTGTGTGAGTGTCATACATAAAAATTATAATACCTTCCGATAATGATTATTAAATCACAAATGCGCCTTGATATTTTCAGTGAATTTAATGGAATCAATACTTATTTCAAGAGCTTTTCGAATTTCATACCACTTTTTTTATTCGGCATTGCAATGTATGATTTTATCAGCGTTATTTATCATTCAAACATCCAATAAAATTTAATAATTTAAACTTGTAAATAAAATGATAAAAATTAATAGGAGCAATATGATTTTTAATAAATATGACTGCTTCAAATTTATTGATTTTAGTCCGCGAAAAAATTCGTAGAAGTATAGATAAAAATTTTTAATACAAAACTGGTTTTCTAACGAAATCATATTTTCATGTGTAAAAAATTTGTTTATAAAATCTCGAATAATTCACTAACCAATTTGCAAAGTCCTACAATTCGTATGTATCAGGATCAATAAACTATATTGCAATATTTACACACAAATTTATAAAAATTAAAAAACAAATGAGCGAGGAAATTGCAGAATTTGTTATGCGTCACTTTCACTTTCAGTTCAAATTAGAATTTTAACCTAAAAATTTTTGAATGGTTATGTAGAATTAATACGATATATGATAACAGAAATGAATTATAAACTTTGATTTTTCAAACAATTTTTGCCTAATAATGCAAATTTGATATGTGCAAAAAAAAGTAAATATTTGCGTAAACGCATAACGTTATGAGACAGTAAACAGACAACAACTAAGTGTTTTCCGGTACTGTTTCCAGTACCGATTGAAACTTCAGTTTATTTTTGAAAAATCGCCGTCCTTCGTGTGAGTCTATAGCTGTCTGTAATTACCAAAAATAAACAACCAAATATATTTAAATTTTTTTTGAAATTGTAAAAAAAATTGCAAGCAAAATGCAATTTTTAATGCTGATCACTCACTGGCAGATAGACATCGGGAAGAATGCTTTCTGGATCTTCTCTGCTTCGAACAAGTTTCACTGATGGTGCAATACCATTTTTTACTTCCTATAAAAATTGAATATGAATCAAAATAAAAGGCTTTTATTCATCAACTTCTTGCTTTAAAATAAAAAATAATTTGGTTTTTTTTTAAAGTTTTTGATTTTTTTTCTTTTTTTGAAAAGAAAGAGAAGCGAAAGTTGTATAAATTCAGATTGCATGAATTTAATATTAATTCTTCAGTAATTAATTTTCAAAATTTTGAATGGGACAGTTTTGTAGCATACACGTTCAAAAATGATTAGCTGACGCCAAAATCCGATATTAGGTCTGACAACTGGTCGTTTTTCGGCCATTAATTGATAGGCCTCCCTGAGTGATTTGCAACGGAATTTAGTGAGAAATGCAAGGCAAATAGTAGCAGACCGCGATATCCCGGCCACACAATGCACCAATACATTACCACCACTTTCTATCACTGCTTCAATCTGTAAACTGAATTCTTGAAAAACAATTCTAAACTGATTGGAATCCATTTTGAAGTGATTAATAACAATTTAATTAGTTCTAAAATCTTACCGTCATAATGAATGAAAAGTTTACCTGATCGCTAATGATGTCAAAATACTGATAAATATTAGTTGACGGTGTGTCATCCAACCATAACTTTATTCTCGGTATGGAACCGAGGGACCGCATGCTGGGCACCTATAACAAAAGCTCTATTCACCAATCAAATGTGAAAATTTTTTTAGATTTACTGAGAATAATATTTTTTGAAATTTCTAAAAAAACTTTTTTAATTTGAAAGTTTTTTCTAAAAATTTTAATGCAAATCACAGATTATTTTCTCAAAAGTAGACCTCGATGGTCGCATTTATGATCAGTGAGATATTATATTTGTTCATGTTATCCAAAGTCAAAGAGCTGGCACCACAAATGTATAGCTGAGGAACCAGTCCAGTAATATGATCATATTCCGGAACCGGATTAGTCTGGAATGATGTGGTAGCCATAATACTGCACTCTTTTGTTCCTACGATCACCATATTACAGAAGAATAACTCCTGAAAATATATTTCGTGAAATAAAGAACAGAAAGGAATGCATAATCCGGAACTTCCGTAAGTTATTCATAAAGGATCATTTAAAAAGTGCACTATTCAAGAAATGAATTTTAAAAAATTAGACATTTATGAATGGTCAATCCAAAAAAAGCAATTATCCCATAAATGCATACATCGAAATTTGAGGAAAAAACAAACAAAAAAACAGTTCCTGACACTCGTAGCATCATTTCCGTATTTTATAGAACGATGAAGACACTCCCATCTTCTTTGAAGAATTCAGTCACTGTTGAAGTCATTTATTTATTTATTAGATTAGCAAATGTATTTCACTATAAATTCACGTGAATAACTGATGATCCCCTCTCTCATCTATTTACAAATTTGCAATTTTCTCTTCCTAAGAATTTTACTGATACTGAGAAAAAGAAAAAGAAAAAGAAAGAGAAAGCATGTAACTTTGTTTTATTAATTTTCCTCACTGTATTTGAGAAAGAATTTTAAAATTTGATAAGTGAAGCAATAATTCTTCCATTCAATCATTATTCGAATACATTATGGAAAAGTAACACTATTAATAATGCGAATGCCTGATTTAAGAAGACAAGGATGAAATAAAAAACAAATGGAAGAAACAAAGTTCATTGTGTTTGCTTGGAGGGAGTCGATGAAAATCACGTGAATGGGATGATGGAAGAGAGAAAGAAAGATTTGAGAAGGATTTCTTTTCATTTATTTTTAAAAGATGTCCCTAACAACAGCGATTGTTAGTCACCGGCATGGCTTTGTTTGCAATATGAAATAATTGAATTGTGACTAATATTTGTTTCTCTGTTATTTAGAAAAATTCTTGTTAGGCATATATTTGTCCTCGAGTAAATAGTCGAGAATTCCGTATAGATAACTAAAACATTCAAGAATTCCGTGTAATTGAAGTACTTAGAATCAGGTCAGATAAATAACACTGTGGATAAAATTTGTTGAATATCGTATAGTTTAAGAAGTCATATTTTTTGAATTGATCCTTTTTCACCTTCTACAAGAATGTAATGGAGATGATTAGCACAGCCCTGATGATCGTATTCCTCCAGAACTTTAAAAAGAATCAACAGCAAAAAACAGAAACATCTAAATTATTCAAACAAATTTTTTTAATCGAGTTGATAGTGTAATCTTTGGTTAATGAAACCAATTAATTAATGATTTGCGGTAATTTTAAATAAAATAGTGTAGCAACAATAAGTTAAACGTTAAAAGTTTTTTTTACCTTGGCAAAAAAATTATTTATTCAGGTTTATTAATACTTGAGTTATTTCCTGAAAGGAAATTAATTCAAGTATTAATAAACCTGAATAAATAAGTTTTTGTGATGAGAAGTGATCAGATCCTTTTTCTTTAATTAAACACTCTTCAAGTTAAATACCTTTAATAGCAGTATATCAAAGTTAGCTATCATGAATAACTTTTAAATTTTAGGAATTACAAAACTCCATTTTACTTAAACGTGGAGAAAATGATCATTTCTTTTAAATTTATTTTGCATTTTTTTTAATGTCAAAACATTGGAATAGCATTCTACACAATATTTTAATCTTAACGTTAAGAATATGAAATTCAAAAAAATTCTAGAATCTGTTAAAAATGCTGAATTCCATACGACAAAGGATATTAATTTTATTTACAGACGATAGGGACATCTCTTGCTCAATTTTTTTAATTAAAAAAAAAAAACGAAATTTCGTTATTCTTCTCACATCGAAACAAAAAAAAAAACCCAAACAACCATTTTTGGTTTTAAAATTATCTTCTGAGGTCATTCGTTTGAGTATTTGCAATAAAGACAATGTGAATGATTGATGATTATCCGTTGATAAACCAATATAAAAATAATGATTGTGAATAATTATCACCAAATATCAAAAGCAGTAATAAAAATAATTGGTAATAATAGTAAAATTAAATTATAGATTCTCGAGATTGTAATAACAATTCAATTTGTCCACTTTCGAGAAACCTTTACATGTAATTAAAAAAATAACGGTAATGAAGAAGATATGGGCAAGAACATATAATAGTAGTAAAGATTAGAAAATAAAATAGCAAAGATGAAAATAAATTCATTTCAAACAATTTGTACAATTTTGAGATGAAAGTAAAACAATGAACTTTATTTGAATCACTTAACTCAAACGACCTACATATATTTTTTGCTTATGGATAGAGACAACTTTGTGATATAATTTGAATCTCTAAAAAAATTCCCAACATAATCTTTAATTTTTTACGTGAAATTTCACTGTATAGTGTGAAGTATCAGTTAGTAATTTTTCTGCTTGGTTTAGACGAGTTTTCCTTATTTCAAATTAAATCAAATTTGAAGCACCAAAAAATAGTACAAAATTCTCAATTTAATTAATTAAAAATCTGTTGCGGTGAATGTTCAAAGAATAGGAAGGAATGATCAATTTTGATGAATTGTTTGTCGAAACACAGTTTAATGAGCAATTATCATGACTGATCGAATTTTTAGGGCGTAACAATATATCCTGTAAAAAAACAAAAAAATGAAGAGTTTAAATAAAATAAAGCTTCCCGGGAATTTACAAAATTATCACTTAATATATTAATTCAATGATATATAAATGTTTAAAAGAAATTATCAATTTTTAAAAAGACAAAAAGTATTTCAAAAATAAAACATCAATATCCGGAATTATCATTTTTTTCAAATAGAAAAAAAGCAAATAAATAAATGAATGCTGCTGAAAATAAAAATTATTGGATATATTTTTAACCGATTGTAGATTATAAATTGCAGTCCTTATAATCCTAATCTGATACGTGGTAAGGCTTAAAAAAGAAATTTTCAGTTTAACTTAAAAAATTGAAAAAATGAACTAACATACTAAGGAAAAGAAGCACAACACTAGCTACTAAAACTGTTATCCATAAAGGTTGCATGGGTTGAGTTGCCTGATCCAGGTAGACATCAGGTAACAAATGATCAGCTTGAGTTTCATCATATACCATTCCTACTGAAGCTGGCGCATGTTTAATTTCCTGTGAAAAATTATTTAATAAAAAAAGTAACAGCACTTATGTGAGATTAAATTTCTCGAAAAAAATCTGAAATGAAAAAGTTTCGCGTTCTTCATTTGATCACTTCTTAAAAAGTTAATGGTCATGAATTTTTTGTTTTAAAAAATCATGATTGAAAATTCTAGCCAAGAAAAAATTCTAGACTTTGTAGAAAATCGTTAGTGATTATAACATTTTATTGGAAATATTTTCATATTTTATTCTGAAGCTATACTTTTTTAAAAAATTATTTTAATCTTTCAGCGAGAACAGAATTGCATTTTACAAATACAAATAGCTAACAGGCTTACCTGTTCAAATCGGATCAGTTGCCACCAGAAACCAATATTAGGTCTAACTAAAGGCCTCTTGGAAACCATCAAGAAATATGCATCACGAAGTGTTTGACATCGATATTTGGTAAGAAAAGCAAGACAAATTGTCGCTGATCGTGATACGCCCGCAACACAGTGAACCAACACCGCCCCGCCATCTGCTATAATTGCTTCTATCTGCAATTCCTCACTTTTCAAACATTTTCCTTTTTTTAGAATGAGTTACTCGAAGTGTTAAATCACTAAATTACTACGGTAGATCGTTCAGAAAATAGTGCGAGCAATATTTTTACTCAAATACTAATGTATCAAATGGAATTTTTCAAAATTGGTAGCACTGACTGCAAAAATCGCTGTGTTCTTTGTTGAAAGGATATTTTCAAATTGCATATGATTAGCATGAATAATTACTTCTTTATATTCTAAACGATTTCATCGTAGTCAGTTTCGAATAAAAGCAGGAAAAAATGAATGATGGTGATAGTAAAAGAAGGCCAATAAATTAGTGCTGGGCCCTTAGTCTAAGATATTTTCCCTTAAAACGTACCTTTTTTTTTTATTATTCATTTATTATTGGTAATATTATTCAATCAAATTTTGTTTAAATTAATTTTATCCATTGATAGGCAACATATCTTAGAAAATTAGTGTTATACAATCGATTCAATTTACACTTAAAGAGGAAACCAATATTGGGAAAAAGAATGGATGCTATTATCGCTGTCATCAATAATAGAAAGTTTGGTTTCATTCGATTACTTCCATTAAACTTTAATACTGAAATCAATATGAGAATGGAAAAACTTTTTGAACTTTTAATTTTTTTATTTATAAATTTCACCGAAGCACGTATAATGGCATGTATTCTCTTTTTTGTATGCAATATATCAAACTAATATCATTAAATATATTGAAATTCCATACAACCATTGATAATAGAAAATTCTTTTAACTTTTCGAAATTAAATTAAAACATATTTGATATCTAAATTAAAAATAAAATAAAAATTAAAATAAAATTGCGATTTCATTTATTACTAAAATAATTTGAACAATAGAGAGACAGACAGAGAGAGAGAAAAGTGCATATTATCTAACCTGATCACTAACAGCTTCAAGATGATGATAAATATCAGCTTCTGGTGTATCATCGATCCATAATTTCATGCGGGATATGTTGCCCAGTTTTTTCAAATTGGGAACCTGTAAAGAGCATAAAATTCGTAAAGATTTTATAAAATCTTTGGAAATGAATTTTCAACTTAAAGAATCAAGTCTTTTCTACATTTATTGGCTACAAGTGTAAATCATAGATTTGCTGTTTAAATAAACAGAATCAGTGTCTGACAGATGAAATTTTTGTTTTTATATTTGAATAAGTAGTTTAATGATTACTTGATTAATGTTGAATGCAGCAAAACTGGTGAGTGTTTTTCATTAAAAAAGTTCAAATATTGTGTAATAGTATTAAATAAATTTCATTATTCAAAAGAAAAAAAACGGATTTGCTCAAAAAAGTTGATTTAGATAGATCGTGAATATTTTTGTAAATTAGTTATAATAACATACTGTACTAAAAACATTAGCGCTATCCAGCTATGGATTGCAAACAGAGGACCAAATAACTTTAATGACTTTTTGATAAACATCTCATCGACCAACAGCCAAAAATCATCAGTCAAGAAAATTAAAAGATGGCTTTTTTGGATTCATAAAAATTTTTCAATGCATAACTAACTTCATTAGTTGCATTAATGATCATTGTTATTCCATTATTTTCAATATTACATCGATTTAATTCAGTAACGCCACATATGAACAAACCGGGCACTAATTGTGTTAATTTGGCATATTCCGGATTGACCTGATATGACATCGTTTGCATCACCTCCAATATAAAATGATTAATTAATATTGAAATACTTTAATGTACTTCTAAGTCCTATTTAACATACTTGTGATTCAATTAAAAAAAATGAACTTTGAATGAAATACCTTAGACTATTGCCCTCGTTAAGCTAAACAAAACGTGCGCATTAGACAATTAAAATGATATGTGTAATGTGAATACTTTTAAAATCTGCTAAAATAATCTTTCGCGTAACATTTTCATTTCGATTAGTATATTTGTAAAGAGAGAAAATCAGTATATAGCATTAATGATTTAAACAAAGAAAATTTTTAAATTAATTAGTCATGATCAGATTTACTTATTTTATCTGTCGTATTCTAGATGATTCGTTATACTTCAGGAACTTGATAACTGTTAAAGTTGCACGTTATAACCATTATAAATTAAAATAATGTAACAATCTATTTATTAAAAATAATTTTATAATACACAAAAATATTCATTGGTGAAAATTAGTAAATTCGAAATCAAAAAAGCATGATTAAATCGATTTTTGCTTGCTTATTTATCATCATAATTTTTAACGTTCTGTATGCATTTTAAGCATTCATGTAACGGAAATTTTGAACTTTCATAAATGAGTGAGTGAGAAATAATTTGTTGAAATAAAATGATTGTTTTATTTTGAGGCAATTGCCTATTTTCAAAAAAATATTCAGAAGAAAAAATTAAATAATCAAAATACTAGCCTAAAAATTGCTATTGACACGAGAAAATACTAAGTTTTAATATTAGATGTTAGTTTCAGATGACAAATATTACTTCTTAACCCCTCTAATGGAAATCATCGGAAATTGAATAGAATACGTCCAACAGGTATAAAATCCATTATTAAGTTTGCTTAAGTCAGCAAATTTGAAAATGAATTACCACCATTTGCGTTTGTTGCAGAAAGGAATGCGAACTAATTTAATTCGTTGAAAAGGTTTTTTTCCTCAATGAGTTCACGGATGTTATCAATGTTGTTACCAATCTTTTATCTATGAAATCTTCAATAGGACATTACCTCACCTATTTTGATAACAAAGTCATATATATTAAATGTAATTTAAAGGCTCTAAAAAGTATCAGAAAACAAAAGAACTCCAAAACCGGTTATGTATATATTGTGCATTCACTGTGATCAAAGTTGGTAACTAACAATGGTTGGCAAACAATTCTTGCACATTGAGGACTGTCAAGGACCAAATAATTCGGATGATTTCGGGAATTTTTTTACCATCCATAAAATTATAAAGTCTATCTTTATTAGCTGTAACTTAACACAATCATTCACATTACTCGAGAAAAATCCCATATTTCTCTAATGTTACCAAATTTCATCTCCGATAAATCAAGCAAACCTTTCTGGATAACATTAGGAACTTAAAGTAATTTCAACTTTTGACATAAAAGCAGTCAAAAATTTTGATTACCCCATTTGAATGATGAAAGCTAAATTGTTCTACTGGTAGCAAAATAATTAAATTCACTAGCAATCTTATTTACGAGAAGATGAAATGGAAAGGTACGGATATTATTCAATGATGAATAGGAAAATTTCCTGCAAACATCGTGTTACGGTTAATTAAACAATTTTATGATTAATTTAATACGGACTATCATTATCTTAATAAATCGATTTTTTCTTTTTTAAATTAATTTAGCTAAGATTTTGAAAAAACAAGAAAAAAAATTAAATTGGCATTTAAGATTATCTTCTTCCAAATATTTTCCATCTGTCATAATTTCATTTTTCAACTACATAAGTCGTAGCTTTATCAATTAATTACTTAATGTGTTATAATAAATTTTAATTTTTCAAGCATACTATATATAAAGTTCAAAAGTGCGTTTAGGTTATATATACTTTTATAGTCTAAACATATTTCAAGCTGTAGATGGATTTTGAAACCTTTCTTTGACAAAGTTCGTAAATCTTATTCATTAACTTTTCATTTTTGAAAAAATCAAATAAATGATTTTTAAATGGATTTGATGAGAGTTTTGATAGCAATAGTGATAATGATAGTGACAACCATTGCTAAGGACAGTAATTTTATGCAAAATCAGTTTTACTGAAGGGAAATGAAGGCGAGCCGTTTTCACATTTTTTGATAACTAGTCATTCCCACATTTTGTTTCAATTTCCTCCGCTCCGCATTTAACATTGAACGGAATGAATGACACGACTAATTCACGTGGACAATTTTAGCAATGGAAATTTAAAAAAAGAGAGATTCCAGAAGAAAATGTGAAAAGAAGGAGGAATAAGTCAGCGATGTGTTAGCAATTTGTGTTAATATAGACTTGGCTTGATTAGACATGGCTAATTGTGGTTCCTCAATATGTCACAGTTGCACTTACTTTCCATAAGAAAGAATGTAAAAAAATCGTTAACAGATGCAAACAACCAGTACACATTACCTTGCTATTTTTTTTCAATAAACTTTACTATTAAGTAGCAAATTATTAGTTATTTCCGAAAAAAAATGTTCAAATTTGAAGTGAAATTAAAAACATTAAAATTTTATTAGAAGTAAAGAAACGGAGAAAAAAACGAAAACTGAGAATTAGATGAGATTTAGCAATATCAACTGAGCAATTGAGAGTATCAGACACTGCTCAAATATCACATCTTACGTTATGTTAAGCCTTATAGGCTTTGTTAAACTTGGCTAATTTTGCTGCTTCCTCTGATGTCACAACTGCTCTCTCTGGCTGATGGAAGTATTTACGCAGTTATTCTAACTTTACTTTATTATAGTGACTCATTGATTCACTTGATGCATGCCAGTTTTTAGAATTTATTGATTCATTTTGTAATATGTATCATATATCATTGTATTAGCATGAAATGGATGATATCACCGATCAGATATCTGTACATACTTATCATTTCAACCAATCAGTGCTTTATCATTTTAACAGCAGTAACATGACAATTAATGATTTATCGCTTCTTTTGATGATAATTAGAATGAATGAAAATATTTTTATCGAAATACTACATATTAATTTAACAATAACACAAACAAAAAAGGATCACTGATAATAATACCGCATCATTTTAATAGTTTTATGCTTGTATTTTAGCATTACTTATACTTTTGCATACTGTAGTTTTGTTAGCTATTAGAAATAAATGAAAATTTTACCTTCATTAATTGAACAAATCGGAAAATATTTTATTCCAATAAATTTTATCTTTTAATTTAACATTTTATATTAATTTACATATGTGCTCGATAAAAGGTATTTGTAGTAAATCTTATAATTAATTTTGTTTCTATTTGCTCACCAACCAAATAACTTATCGGAAAATGAAAAATGTCACCACTATGATGATATTTTCTGCAAACGATTCAATGCTTACAGTTTTCCTTCCCCCTCGCCCCACAAATCAAAACGAAATTTGAAAAGTTTGAAATCAAAATGCAAATATCAATCTCGTAATTCCCATTATGGAATTTTATCATTTGGCGCTGATTGCTTCATTATTTTTCTTTTTCTCATCCTCCTCTGAAATAGAAAGATTTACTGTTCGTATCGATCAATCATATCATTGCAGCATATTCATATCACAATTTTATGATGAAACTTTAATAAAATACCTTTAGCAGCCTGCTTTTTCCATCGATCTTTATTCTCACGCATGAATTCTATCCACGGAGTTGGTATTTCTAATTTACCAGCCTGATTTAAAGGGAAAAAACGGAATGAATTCTTTGTTTCATTATTCCTTACATTTTCTCTGAAAGAAGAAAAAAGTCAGTCATTGATCTTTTAAATAAATTAAGAATAAAATCGAATGGGTAATTCAATTCAATATTCTATGAATATTCAAATGTTTTTGCAGAAATTTCGAGCGTAGGAAAGAAAAATGAATTAGAAAATTTCTGGTTATACATTGAATTCTGGAAAAAAATCTATAAAAACAATTCAGTCAAAAATTCAATTTTCATTAAATTTAACAATCATTAAAAATTAATCACCTTTCTGTATTTAAAAAGATTTGAATTTTTCTCGAAATTACGCTTCGAAATTTCTGCAATTGGAAATTTTTGTTAAAAATTTTTGCAATAATTTTTTCTTTAATAAATCTTATCATCGATGAGAATGGAACAAACGTTTCTGATTCCTCGGTGATATCAATATTTGGTAATGATGAACTGGAATTCTCAGCCGACAAAAAAGTATTTGATGATTGTAACGGTACCAATGGCTCAATTATCTTCGTTAACATCTCTCCACAAATAATCATTGTTGGTTCAACAATAAAATCAATAAATCCTGTCAATTTAACATTTCATTGAATGTAAGATTTGATAAATAATACTTTCCATAGAAAATATTTTCATAATGATGAAATTTTTTGATAGAAGTAAAGATTATTAGGAATTGCTCGTTGATTACATTGAGAATAATGATTACTTTTTATTTCTATGAAGTTTCTCTTAAGCGTCCTGAAAAATGTGGGAAAAGTATTTGTTTTGTATTATCTCGCATTTCATTTCATTAACCTCGTTTTTGTTTATTATCAGATAAATTATGAAAGACAAATTTTTCAAATATTAACCAATTTGTGAATCAGCAACATGTACAGTATTTCTGTCACAAAGAGGTGAATACGGCAGGCCCATGCTGGCTTCAAGATCACCTTGCCGAAAAAATTCTTCAAGAACACCTTCAGTCCATCGAGAATGCAATTCCCATGGTTTTGAGGCATGCGATATATCACAAGCATGCACAATGAGGCAAATAGCTTTAATTTTATCAATGCTAAAAGAAAAAGATTTTAAATACAACTTTTATGATACACATTTTTCTGAATCATTTCATATTACAATATAGCAGTAATTGAGGTTAAATTTTGATTTTATTTGATTCTATCATATGGTTAAGAGAACAGTCGATTATCTAAATTGATTTTAATAAATTTCTCTCACCCTTCAGGCGATGATAACATCGCTTTCATGGTTTTAATTTGCGCAAAATGACTTGACATATCTGTTGCAAGGACAATTTCGATCAACAAATTACGTAACTCTCTGAAAAATTTAAGTGAAATGAAATTTCATATAAATAACAATCTCTTTTAGGTTATGCATTTAGATAAGAATGCGCAGTACCTGAATTCCTCTCTGCTTAAATTTTTTAAGATATTTTTGTCGTCTTCTTTCAACAAGCGAAAAGATGCGCTAACATGATGATTTTCCAGAACATTTCGATCATTGTATAGCAATGCATAGTGCGATCTTGGAAATCATTTCATTTCAATTTTCATCTCTTTTTTGATAAAATCACTATATTAAAATTTCAATAATAAATACAAACAATTATGCGTTACAGATAATTTATTAGCTGGCCTTTGTTTTAAGCATTTTAATATATCATGCACAAAGTAGGGTTCATGTATTTCATTATCATATCTAGGTAATTAATTCTTCATAGTCTCTTGGCGCTGGCTAGTAATAAATTTTCAGGTTTTTTTTTAGAAAAGTTGGAAAGCTGAAATTTTGCTGCCATCTGATCAATTCTAATCCTCAGGACAGCTGAACTGGCCCTTTTGAGAATTTTATTTTTGCTCATTTTATCATTCTTTTCCTCATATATAATCATATTCTTACTTAAATAAGAGTGAATTGTCAGATTTCTGATGAAAAATTGGAAGCTTCTAAAAAAGTTATTTGATTTTATATTTTTCGGTTTTCGCAGCTTTTCTAATTTTAAATTAGCCTTATTATTTAGAAAAGCTTAAAAGGTCAAAAAGATCGACTGTTCATTTTATATGCATTTGTAAAAATTGAGTTGACATTGTGAATAAAAAGTCCATTGGTCCCAGTAAAACTCCAAAACATTCAAAATGAGAGAATGTATGAACAAATAAAACAGACCCAGCCTGTATATGAAAATTGTTTGTGTGACCTGTGTGCTGATAATCATGTATCATTGCACCAAATATAGCTGCCAATACGTCAAGATCTGACAAGCTTGTCTGTAACTTATCTCAATCATCTTATTTAAATTTACTGTTATGCACATAACACAACAATATTTCATCTTTCTTTTTTATTTTAATTGGTCGATTGCGAAACGATTCAAGTACTAAATGTTATCTGTAGAACTTTGAAATCATACAGGTTAAAAATCTTAAAATCTTAAATGCTATCATAAATAAAGAAAGCATACAGCAAAACCAGTCTGCGATATCATGAAATGTGATGAGGCAGTTACATCAGCAGCATGGACAATGTTATGGTATGGATTGTTGTGTTTACTGTATCCAACTTCCAATGCTCCAATGTAATTTTCGAGTTTTTGCACTGGGATCTGTGTGATGTAACAATTATCATTACAAAAGTAATGTAATAATATCTTTTCATATATTTAGAAGATAATTTTTCTTAAGCTTTTCATCTCAAAAATTTACAATTGAAAATTATTGAAATTAAAATGAGAAACCTTGTAACGATCAAGGAAACGATATCGATTGAATAATTCTAGGCCAACATACTTTAATGCATGTCCCTCGGATACTTCGTTTAATCGGAAGCAATCAAATGACCAACTATTCAGATTCTGCAGATTTTTTGCTTCTTCTACTTATTTTATTTTTAGTTTAAAACTATAATTTTTCATGAATTTTGTGCGAAAATATCAGAGTATTTCTATTCTTCAGTGCAAACTATCTGTAAATGTCAACAATATTTATTTGATTTGATAAAATTATTGTAAATCCATTTATCACTTAAATTTAATTTTAATTTAATAATGAATAAATTCATCAGCTAAGAAAATCTTCTTGTCCTTAAATTTATGAAAACGATAATAAATTCAAAAAAAAAACGAAAACCTCCATCAGCGCAGCGATTTCTGGCGGTGTTGAAATAAGCAGTACTTGTGATTTTCTAAACATTCTGGAAACAATGAATGAATTTTCAGATAAATGATTAATGACAAGTTAGGCTCGTAATGTAGGAGAAATGCTTACTTGTCAAAAAAAATTCCTGTCAGTATAGCATTAGCTACCGATTTAAGTTTCGGTTTTTCACGTTTTGAATGAATTGATCGCTTTGTAAATGTTGCTGTAAGCCATTCACGTACTTCATCGGAGACTGCTTCCGGTTTAATATCTGTCAAATCATCTTCTTCATCACAAATGCGTCTGAAAGCCAACATATATTTTGACTTGGCTTACTTTTACTTTTTAATTAGATTAAATTGAGCGTGGGAAAGTAAATGTGAAGATAAGACTTTGCGAGCAATCCCGGTTCAATTATTTTCCTCAATACATTAAAGCAATCATGTTACTTCAAAAAGTTTCCAAATTTCAAAGTTCAAGAGAAACTTGATAGCTTTCAATACAACAGGTACTTTAGAGCTTAAACGATTAATTATATACTATTTCTCAAAAAAATTCTTGCACAACTACTTCATTGAATTTAACCCTAGTCACTGATTCAAGCCTTCAGGCCCAATCGTCGAACTTTTATTCCGAAGTTGAAGATAGGAAGGTGAAACTTTCAGAAATTTGTCATACTACACTTTATTATTCTGCAGTCGTTGCAACTCTCAAACCGGAAAGATCCGTCCCTTCAAGTTGATTAAGGTCCTTGCATGTTGCAATATTACGAATAACTTTCTGAAACTGATGTAATGTTAAATGACTATTTCAGTCAGCTAATTTAAAATCTGAACCTCCAAAACTGATAAATGCCAACTCTGACATTAATAATGATGCTATAATCATTCTCTTCCGCTACTTCTCATCTTCCCAACTAAGGTCATATTATAAGCACTCACAAATTCACCAAAGTTTAGTAATAGTAATCTTGTAATATTTACCTTATGGATGATTAAAAGAATCCGATTACCTGATTTCATCCGTGTATTCAGTTTCCAAGAGCAAAGCTGCATACTCGAGATTCTTCTTGAAATCATCCGTCGAAAGTTGACCGCTATTAAGTTGATGTAATATATATCGTAGTCTGAAATTTTATTTATTTTGATAATCCGAAAACGATGTTTTATCAGATAATTTATAGTGATACAGCAAATAATTTTGATATACAATTGAAAAATATTTTCAAAATAAAAAAATTAAATTTTAAAAAGGGACTTTGCTCACCGGCATACGTGTTTTCGTATTGCAAGATGGTGAGATCCACAGGAATTGCCGGGCATTACGTTTTGTAGCTATTGTAGAAAATACGATTTAAATTAAAATATTTAATTTTTAATTTTTCGTCAAGTTTATATACAAATGTTCTGATTTGTACGACGATGCTTCGATGAAGAAATACAAAAAAAAAAACAATGATGCTTCGATGAAGAAATACATTTATTGGAATGCATTAATTCGAATTTCAACTATGAAAAAAACAATTGAAAACTATGATTAATTTATTTGTTAAAAACAATTAATAAAAAAAATTTTGAATTCTAACAAAATATTCTGTATGTTAAATATGGGATGAAAAAGTAAACAACGTAAATGACGCAAAAAATGGCATCTAATTGATAATTTATTAAGCGAAAGCGATGTCGCGAATTTCGATTCGCGAAGCTTCAACCATACAAACAAATAATCAAATAAATTTCTTATTGTAAACAGATTTTCCTAATATCGTGACTCATTCAATTAATTCTGCATTCCTTCAAATTGTTTCTTATGACATTCTTGTTTTAACCAAATCCACATCTTCATATTCACACATTTTGGTACGGCATCTCCTTTGTTAGCAATTACTCAAATTACCCTTTGTTCAGACACCTATCTTTATCCATATGCCAAAATCCATTGTTACAAAGCCTATACAATTGGATCTTAGCTATTGCTGGTCAATGCAAATG
>UPTC01000312.1:4315-45518 GCA_900537255.1 Acanthocheilonema viteae
ACACACACACACACACACACACACACACACACATACAACGTGATGAACAAATTATCAATGGATCGAAATAAGTGTAAACTTTGCTTGGAGATATTGCTTTTTTTTTTCATTCCTCAACTTTGTTTATAAAAATTATTACTATGAAGTGATATATTAATTATAATATAATTAAAGCCAAATTAGGATTTGTGATAGAATAGAATCGACTTCTGTAAATTACAAATAATCGAAATTGAAGAAATTTAAATCTATCACGGATTAAAATTGGTTGCTATCGGAATTGAGTGTGTTGAATAATTAAAAAGTTTCGAAAATTACAATTTGCAATATATTGCCATAACCATTGAAACATCCCATTTTTCTCTGGCTTGTAAAGACGAGTTATTAATTAGCAAACATACGTTTTTCAGTCACACCCTTAATTTCAACTTATAAAATTGAGCAAAGACTACTAATTCATCATCTGTCTTCCAATGTCGGCAAAATCATACTATAAATATATTATAAATGTTTTTATTAAAAAAAATTTCAATTGCACTACCTAAACCACTTATACAAATATTTAAAAATAAATTGTTCTAACATGACAATTACACGGCCAACCGATTTCTAGCACTCATGGAAGTTCTTTTTAGTCATAAAAATGATCCGCAAAGATAATAATTAGAAAACAAAAATGAGTTTTTTTAGGAGTTATTTGTTGGTCTATTCTGCAGCATGAGTTATAAACTCAAATTCAATTTATTTTGAAAGCTCGAACAGTCTCACTGGCCCAGGTTGAATTATTTTAACAATCATACAGAAATCTTGAAAGTTCGACGGCATCCATATAATAAACATACAATAAAATATGGACAATAATTATGGGTCAAACACTAACTAATAAACATCAGAAAATCACGGCAAATATTCTCTTCGAACTAGGACTAAATTTGCACAAGAAAGAAAAAGATCCATAATTTGACCATTATATGCTGCCAAAATCCCGAATCTGATAACTTTGAAAACTAATAAGACGGAGAGATCACAATCTGATAATAAGTGGAAGAGATCACAATCTGATCTATTGTGAGTCATGAAACATGACTTGAAAGAATCCATTAGGTAAAATTTGAAAAACAAAATGACTTTCGTTTTCAACAATAATAAACACTAAGAACTCATCTTTTTTTTTAAATCCTACTCGACTCTACTTCCCTAATTAAAATCACACCCAACAGACTATAAGAATCATTTTTTTGCCAGTCTTCTTTTCCGATCCCATCCATCCATCGGCATCCGAAAAGTAACGTGCAAGCGATCTAATATTTCTATAAGTGCCTTCTTCGGAATCTGTGATACAGTCGAATCGGCATGCAACAAATGGTTCGCAAATTCTTCCTACAAACAAATGATGATTTAATCATTCTGAAGCAAAATATGAATCCATCTTTACTTTTCATTATAAGCATGAAATTCTTTTTAACTCAAGAATAACTCTATTAAAGAATATAATTAGGTGAACTTACGAAACAAATCACATTTAGGCCAAGCAAATGATTATACAAACTAGAATTTTCTTCCCTGCGCAACCATTTAAGTAAAACGCTCTGCATACCTTCCAAATCCTGAAAGAAAATTAATTCGTATGACTTTGATAACACTGTAAATAAACCAATATTTAATTGTTCTTTTCATCTGAAATTTTTATCCACAAAAGGCAATAATTATTTCCTTTAATTCTTTATGTCTGGTTAACATTTCATTGATAAACTGTTCCAATGTGAAAATTCCAGAAATATAAACGAACTGATGCTTACTTTTGGAAGAACTGCAGATTGTTCTTCATTCATATAAGATTCTTCCATGATGTCATATTCATTCAAACTTCGATTTAATGTTTTGTCCGTGTCGTGTTCTTCATCACTACAATGCTCTCCGCTCTCCTCTTCCATTCTTCTATTGTTTCTGGTTTTCCTTGATAATGGTGTGCTCTCTAACACTAAAAACAATGAAGTTTATCAAATAAATGCTCGGTAAGTCGACCGCCTACTCTTTAATGATAGATTAATACCTTCACAGATCATAATATGACAACTAGAAAAATCGAAATTTACAATACTAGAAATCTTCTCTAATTTATAACATGACAGAATATTTTATTAATTACATCAAAAATCCAATCATCAGTTACATAACGTAAAGAAACCTGGATGTGTTTCCTCATAAATTCTTTTAAGGAGTGCAACTCCTCGTTTCTTACCCATCGGTCTTACACCAAATTTTGCCAATTCCGCCTACAAAAATATAGATGAAAAAAGATTTTTGAATCTAAATTTTTGATAAGTTTGGCTCGTAAAATTTTTAGAAGCTTAAGTCAATTTCTTGACTCTGTAAGCAAGGAAAATTTAGCACACCTACATTCTTTAGAGAATACAGAACCAGTTTGCTCGAAAAAAACTTAGCAAACAATGATTCACGTGTCCATGAATTGAAAAAGTTTTACGACAAAAAAAGCAGTCGATGTTTAGCTTTTATACTTTTTCTATTATCATATGATACTGCTCCAAGAATTAGAACGAAACAAAAAAAAAACCTTTAATTCTTTATCATTCATCAAATCATAAGCCGGCATAGGTGTAATATCTTTCGTCTTCAGAATATATACATTTGAATCAAGTTCTTCAAATCGCCGTACAAGATGACTTGTTGGAGCCTCTGGTGTAGAAGTCTGACGTTTAAAGACTGTCGCCCGTATTCTTTTTCTTTCTGGTGACGAGGAAACATTTTTAGGAGAAGCAGGAATCCGATGGAGCACTGGTAATGTCGACAACAACGGTGATGATGGTTTTTTTGGAATGAATGCAAATTCCGGACTACTTTTCGTTTTTATCAATGACTTCCTGGATAAGGGAGTTTCTTCAGATTTAAAAGTAAAGTTTGGTGGGTTGAGAAGCTTTTCTGGTGATAAATTATCCAACAAGTTATCAATTGTTGTTTGTCTCGAACAACAAGCAACTGGAGATAAAAGTTTTCCATCACCTGACGGCAACGGCTTGATTGGTGAAAGTGTCTTTAGCAAATTTTCAATGGAGTCGCTCAAATGATCCATGGCATTTACATTTGATGCAGCACAAGGAGGGAGTGGAGAAGAAGAAAGAGGAGCACCATCAATTTTATTTCCCAATAAAACCGAATTATTCGATTTAGCAAGTTCATCGATCTCTTTCTCTAGAAACCCAAATTTTTTGTCCATCAATGATTTCTTACATTTTGGTAATGAATAACGAAGTAAATCAGGACTCCCACTAATGATTTCATTATCTTCGCTAATCAGGGTTTCTGATTCTAGTGGTCTAGACATATTTTCTGAGGTTTCTTTCAACAAACTATGCACGTTTCTTGCCGTCTCAACAATTTCAGCATTTACCCTAACTTCTTCAACAAAGATAATTGATGGATCATCGGAATTTGAATTCTTTGTTCCTTTTCCATCATCACAAATTCCACGCTTTGCATCTGAGCAACATCCTTCTACTTCGATATCTTCAATTTTTTCCTTATTTGAAATATCTTCCATATCATCACAATTCCCATTAATATGTATTTCTGGACAACGTTCCACATTTTCTTGGTAGGAGTTCACTTCCAACTTTGCAGATTTACACAGTGCTGATAAACCTTCCGGCCCATATTTTACAGCCATAGAATGCACTTCTTCGCGTTCATTTTCAGTCCAAATTATTGAAGCCGAAGTTAAAAAAGTCATGTAGGATCTGAAAGATAAAATACTAAAACTGTAAAAATATATGGAATAATTTCCAAACTTTCAAAAACTAGTACAATAACAAAAAAAAAAAACTGCAATATATAAAAAATGTAGGCTATAATGTATGAGAAAAATGTAGACTATACGGTACATTATAGCCTCATACATATGAGAAATGTATGAGGCTATAATGTATGAGAATGACAATTTGTTCAAATTATATTTCGAGAAACTAAATTTAATAATATATGTCCAGCCAGAAATTAAATTATCGATAAAAATACATAAAAATATCGTTACTTGACAGCTGCTCCTGAATATTCTCTCAATAGCAAAGAACCATCCGCATTTAAGTGCTGGAAAAGTACTGGTGCATGTATGTAAAATGTATAGAAACTTCATTGGTTAATATCTACCATGGTTATTGCTTGACTGGCAAAATCAAACAACTTGAAAATAATAATCTATTTGGTTTTGATAATGCTTGTTACTTTTATCATTTCTAAAGTTGCAAAACATCTTTTCGAAAACACTAAAGTTAACAATTGGTCTTTGATAAAAGTTATTCCAAGGAAATTAAAAAAAAAATCCTTCAATATAAGAACTTTTCGAAAATAAAAAAACCTGCAAAAGTGTTGGTGCTCGAGCAGCTATAATGAATCGACAGGCCAAAAAAGTTTCGTTTTCGCGTGCAAAAACAACAACATCACTGTTGCTTTTGGTGAAATAAGCTAAATCATCTGCCAGTTGCTTTAAGCTATTCAACTGCAAAAAAATAGATTTTATCGTGAAGACATAATTTGTATTAGAATGGATATTCAATATTTGTTCAAAAAGTACTGCAAAATGAACTTCAGATAAGCATATTACCATTTCAAATTCGAAAAGAACAGCAAAAATTTAAAAATTAACTTAAAATAACACAAGTTACATAGTTAATTGCTATACAGTGTATTTGTCATATAATTGCTAACCTCACGCACGCATACTCCCGCATTTTTTAAGATCTTTTCAGTATTTTGAATGTTTTTTTTCAGCATTGTGTGCATATCTTGCTTTTCATCGCGAGTTTTAAAAAGGTTGAGAAAATTCTCCTGAAAATTTAATTCGTTGCATTAAATTAAATTGTTGAGTAAATCCTATAACTATGTAACCAACCAATCGATTAGTAGTATGTATTCTGATGACAGAAAAGGAGCGGAGAGATTAGCTTAAAAATCGAAGTAGATATTAGGACCAAAAAAAATCAGAAAATAATACTTTAAAAATTTACAGAAGAAATTAGATTAGTTCCCTAATAAGATATATAAAGTGAAAGGGACCTGTATTCTTTCAATCACTTCGCACTTGCATGCACGTGGTTCAAGCTCTACAAACGAGAACGATCGAGGTCGTTGTTTTCTGCATTTGGTTTTAGGCAATTTCTGTGGCATCTCCTGTGTTTCAGTGTATAATTCACTGCAATGCAAACAGAGGATGATTATTACATAATAAATAAACTATTTCGAACAAAAATTTTTTTTGGAAAAAGCAACCACAATTTTCTGATTATATCACATATGAAATTAATGTAACAGGCTTAAAATTACTAGAAAAATCTACTTCAAGTGTTAAAAAATAGAATAAACAGAAAATGGGAGAGTGAAAAGTAGACTTCAAAGAAAGCAGTATCACTATATTTTTTAGATTATATTAAATTAAAAGACTTAATAGCAGCAAAGCTAAAGAGAAATATCTTAAAACATCTGTTAGAAAAGTGAACCTTCCGCTCGAACACATGCTTGCAGAAAGCGCTGTCGTTAGCTTCATTTGCTCATCGAATAGTGAACGTGGTTCCCCGCTGAACCGATTAGGACGCTTTTTTTCTTCTAGTTTTGGTTCTTTTAATCTAAAAGCAATGAATAAAGAAAGCAAGGGTGAAGAACAGTTCATTTTATTGCTTGAACTACAAGCTGATTTGTTGCTCTACTTGTAATTCTCAACTATTACAATAAGTTTCAAAAATACGAACGGAAAAAGCTCATACTTTGTATGTGCAATACCGTTCCGTTTTTTTGCTTCCGCTACTTTCGTCTGCGTATCCAACAGTAACAAAAGACTGTTAGGATTAACGTGATGCTTTTTGCCACAGCGCTTGGCATGTGCTGCACGAAACTAAAAAATTTATTTCGAAGGCAGATGCTGTAATTCATATTTAATTTATAAGTGATTAAACTGATTTATATGATTCCTCTAGTCTATATAAGTTCTCTTTCTCTTTTAGTTTTACGCCACAGAAGTAATAATAGTGTCCTAATATTTCACCACAGTGTGAGAAATTTGAGCTCAACTCGAAAACCATTACTCTTCACCCAATAAAAGTTGACACTAAGGATAACGGAAATACAAATGAAAGCAAAGAATTTAGCTAACAAAATAAGATTTGCAATTAACCATAATAAAATCACAGTGTTATCAGCAAAAATTTACGAATGTTTTGTATCTGAAAACTTACTGGTCCTGGTTCTAACGGTTCACCGCATATAGGACAATCCACTACTTTTTTCCATTTTTCCTTTTTTGCTTCGTATTTATTGCATGCTTCTTGCTGATCCAAACAATGATTTATATGCAATGATTTGCGCAATTCATCCAAATGTTTCAAATCCTTTAAATATCTTAAAATCAAACACTTATTAAAGCATTACAAACGTAAAGCGTATTCTGCTTTGTAAACATTTGAACAGTTTCTCGAAGAAATAGCTGCTTGCAAACAAGACGGTAAACGATGTTCATTTTTGATGCTTAATTAACTGGCAAAAAAATATATCTCTTAGAGTGCTAAATAAAACCAATGAATAGAGTAAACCAATGCACCATGTGAAATGTATAAGAATGAAAGGTCTATTAAAGTGAGAAAACATTTTTGCTGTCACCGCAAATGAAACATGAGACTCACCTTATTGCATACAAAGCATTTGTCCTTATCAGCACCCGGTAACAGATAATCACTTGCAATCATTGGCTTTGAAGTACTTTCGTTCTCTGATTTGCATTTTAACTCCCTGAAAATCACTTTTTTATAATTGTATTACTCAAATTATATATCACTATCTCATCAGTTGGTTAAATATCTTTCATTTATTCCACATGCAGAAAAAATTACTTGATTTTGACCAGAGAAATGTTTTCAGCTGTTTGTGGCAAATGATAAATTTACAAAAAGCTAAAATGTCTGCAACTGCGGTAGCATCGTTTCTTTAAGAAGGAAAGCTTAATGGATAAAAATGCTACTTGTAGCGAATAACTTCCGTTTATTCGTCTGTTCTACTTCTCAATTTCATATTCATAAAAGTTACCTGGTCGATTTAAGTGATTTCTTTATAAAATCTGAGTCGTCCATTGAATAAAGTTTGCGTGATAATGAGTAATCAACAAAATGGATAATATTAACCTAAGTAAGTCATCGGAGAGTAATAACCAGAACAGTACTCGCTAGGCGTGAAAATAGAATCTGCTGAGGTAAGAAAAGGCGTAAATGATGAACGAAAAAAGTAGAGAGAATTAAAAAGCCGCCTTTTACACGATTCAAACGGTATAGGCGATCTTTTTGAGACCCAAAGACAAATCCGCCAATCTGGAACAAATATATGATAGACTTCACACACATACTATTGATTGATTAACTGAATGATTGATGGATTGATTGGTGATAAAAGTTATTTCAAAACGGACAAAGCTGCTAACAGAAGAAATGATCGAAGAGAAGGAAGAAGAGTGGAAAGATGAGAACGATATAAGTGGTCAGTAGAATGAATGATTTTAAGTTAAATATGCTAAAATATTTAAATTTTAACAAAATCATAACATTGTAAATGTCTATATTCAAATGTCTTTAATGATGTCACATCAGTGTTTTGCACGAATTTGTCATTTCGCTGATGGAACGTATTTGGTGAATATTTTAATTGGAGTTTGAAGCAGAAATGGAATCCTTTGTCGAAATGGATTTTAATGATCAACCATTTGATAGATTAGATTGGCGAATGTGTAATCATTAGAGCAGTTGATTTATTGTTAAGAAATAAATACTCCGGCAATTATCAGTAATATCAGTGACGGGATAGTTTCTCAGTCCAGTTGCTCAGGAAATTAGTGATGTTTGCAATAATAGATATGATAAGGGCTGCTTGAATGGTTTCTGTCATTCCTGTGAAAATGTGAAGCCGAATAGCAGCGGATATCGTTGCTTCTACCTGGAAATTTTGCTGTTTGTCTTAAACAATACGGAAGATAAGCTTCTTCTCGGTCAGAATACCGGAAACGGAAATCCCAAAAAGTAGTTTATAAATTTCATCATCTTCAATGGAAATTCAAAAAATCGAAATGTAAGACGTGCAAATTGATGCATTACTATATTTTTTATTTGTGCAAATTACTTTTTTGTGACCATAGTGTTAATGAAATTTACAGTAGTACTTCGATATTTAATAAGGAAATATTTCAACATAATCATATTAAGATATTTAATAATTCGTCAGAAATTAATATTTTTGATAAAAATTTTATTTAATAAAAAAAATAATCTGTCAGAAATTAAAAGAAATTAAATAAACAAAGGAGTTTAATTAAGGAAAGGACGATACCATTACGATATTTGCAAAAAATATGTCGTTTACAACCGCAGCATTTCAAAGCATATTTTGGCCTATTTTGATAATTTGGTGGAGCAATTACACGAATGATAGATTTGCATCCTTCTGCTTTGCGATGATGATTTGGCGATGATAGCATCTGATTTGAAGCGCTGAGTTTTCTCGCCATAACTTCTTAGTATTCAAATTAAATCATATCATAAACAAAAGTTTTGCATTTAACCCAAAATTAAAAATCATTCTTAGTATAAAATATATATGATAACAATATATTTTAACAAATTTCACTCTACTGAACGTGAAAATTTTTTGAAATATGATGAAATAAAGATGCTTGAAGTGAAATACAAATCAAATGGTACCATTAATTGTGGATGATAATCTTTTATCGCGATATTTTGGGTTCGATTGCTCATAAATTCCTTTACAAGTGCACTTTTTGCGTGAATATGCCTTGAATTTGTAGAGGTAAACAAATTATTGGAATTAAGTTAAGGAGGAAAGAATAGATTCGGATCAATTATAACATATTAACATGCAAATTAAATCTTTACTAATCAATGTTAATCGATTTACCAATTTACTTCAGCATTTTCATGTAAATAGAAATTTATGATATTAATTGAAATTTGTAGTAATGAAAGCGAAAATGAAAATAATAGAAAACAACAACAATAAATAGTAATAATGAACAATAATAAAAATAATGATAATGATAATAATAATTTTTTGCCATGCAGATTTCAAGGGAGTATTTATGAATTTCAAAATTCATAAATGATCAATTTTCTTTGCACGTCATACGAAAAATACTCATTTGAAATCGAGTAACCCCAAAAAAAACTGATAATTTTTCCCAAGAATAACTGACATATAAAGCAGTAAGGAATGGTTAAATCAGATATTGTTAAAATATCCGCAATCATATCAAAATTTCACTGAAAGATCAGCAAATCCGTTAGTCTGCCACATTCGACAATGGAATAAATCAAAGTTTCAAAACACAAACATAACTAACATTTGGCTTAATAAAAAAGCTTTTCGATCGTGTTTGCTGATGCATCGGTCTTGAACAATGACCAATGAAATTATCAAACTGAATTATCAGTAATCAAGTCATCGAATTAATATTATCAATGATCATCAAAAAGATCTGATCAGGTATGAAGAAGAGTGAAACACTAAACTAAATTCAATTCACCAATTGACCGTTAGGAACACATATCGATGATTTCATTTCAATCACCATATTTGGAAAATTCGTAACAATTTTCTTTAGCCAACCAGCAATAATAATTTGAAAAAAAGAAAAATAATCCCTCAGAGATAAAACGAACATTGTGAGATGTTTGGATAACTTCGTCCTCTTTACTTTTCCCTCTTTCATTTGTGTGAATTACATCAATCTTTCCTGATTTATAATTATTCCTTTTACAGACATTACTACAATATACGCCATTTTTCTGAAATACATATAATTCATATAAATCTTCTAGCATTTTAAATTTATTTTGAGAATTTTCAAAAAAACTGCTAATATTCTCGAAATTAACATAATTTTGAATTATAGCATAATTTTAAATTTTTTTTTTTATTAATTTGATCCAAAACTACGAAATCCTCCAGCATACAAGAAGAACAGGAATATGCTTATACCTAACCTGGAAGAATGTTAATTTTAGAAAATTATTTGAGCAAATATTTATTTCATACCACGTTGTCACAAACATTTAAGCGTTGTTTGCAATTATGTCGCTTTCCGCTTGCGTTGAAATGTTCAGAGCAGTGGAAATTTTGATGAGAACATATTAGATGACCTTTAGTGCAATAATGATTGCAGTATTTGCTGGTTAACCGATTACTGCCATTTGTTAACAGAGGAATTCGATCATTTTTTGCGAAATTTTGCAATTTTCGAGAATCATGCGAAGTAGTCGCAGAATTTTCTGATATTTCTAACTTTTGTAATTTCTTTTGTGAAACATTAGCGGATGGTTGCTTATGCATGTTAGAAATATTTCTGGAATTATTCGTCCTATTGTTCATCACAGTTTGTGGGTCATTGTGGTCAGTGATAACTTGTGCAGGGTCATATGCTGAGTCATCAATTAATTCATCTGCGCTATTTCCCGCTTCAATTTCATTACAATCCATAACTGATTTCAATAAACTTGATTCTGCCTCTTTCGATGTTTTTAATTGTTGATTAGTTTGAAGAATTGGTTGAGTTTTTGGTAGATTTAGCTCTTCACTAGCATATTCATTACCCGTTTGTATATCTATCTATAAGAAATTGATGACATGCCTCAGATTTCATGCTAATTTTTGAATAGCATTTCATTTTTTTACAAAATTTTTTAAGATGGAACATACAATTTATCATAGCAACAATTTATAAATAATATAAGACATTAAGTTTAATAATTTACGCTTAAGTGCTAATAGGTATATCGTATTAGCTACAATAGTTCCAATTGAGTGAAACCTTTGAAATCTATCATAAACAAGTTGGATATTAAAAACGAGTACAATTACAATGATATTGCTAGTTGTGTTAATCAATAATCTATGGTGAGAACTGACCTGTGAACTCATCCCTCGTTGCTAATCAGTTAATGAGCAGTAAAATGAGTCCCAACAATCATCACCGAACTAACCGTTAATAACATTATTGAATTCTTTTCCAAACATTTATTTCCACGAAAAAATTGAAATTTTTCCATGTACAAATTACATATGCAAAAAATTGTCTCTGATTTTCTGAGAGAAAAGAGAGAAGTTTTGAAAAACTTCGTTAACATAATCTATAAATATCGCTTTAATCAGTAATTTTTTTTCTAAATCAAATGAAAGCAATAGAATTTGAAGTCTCTATTACGGGAAGTATTTGCATGACGGTTTCTTATTTATCAAAAATCTTATGATTGTTTTCACTTCAAACCGTAACTTTTTTTTTGTTTCGTATCGACGAATAATGGAAATAAACAAGTTGATTTTAAAATTGGGAGTTTGCAAAGGAATGGACGATACACGATAAGACTCGATGACTAAACTGATGATAGCTTTGATGTACGTTCATATAATCCGAGAGCAAGAAACTCTGTCCCTTTTTAAGCTAACGGGACATTGATGATCGGAGTTAAAAATGTCAATGTTAAGCTATCTCACTGGTCGGGATTAAATGATGCGAATTGTGGATATTTGTGCGTCAATGCAAGATGATGACTGAGAAAAAGAAACAAAAGAAAAGAAGTCTTTTATTTCTCTTCAATTATGACATCAAATGGAAT
The DNA here is from genome assembly GCA_900537255.1 of Acanthocheilonema viteae. Lineage (NCBI taxonomy): Eukaryota > Metazoa > Nematoda > Chromadorea > Rhabditida > Onchocercidae > Acanthocheilonema > Acanthocheilonema viteae. Next base: position 15,988 of record UPTC01000312.1, read on the forward strand.
TTCTTCAGCATAACCACTTACTGTGATACTTTTGATTTTATCAATTAATTTTTACGAATTAAGTAAAATTCAGTTCTACAAAACTGAAAAATCTTCTTTTCTATGAGCTATGCGTTGAACAGGAGGATGTGAATTGGGTAATTGACACATTACACATAGTAATTCACATCTTTTTTTAATCTACACCTATTAATACGTCATAGATTAACACATCATGCAGAAACTATAGCAGAGGATATTAAAGATTTGTAAAAACAGTTCTGTTGTATGAAATCACATTTATTTGAAAATACAAAAGGAGGAAAAAGGCCTAAATTAAATTAACTGATAATTTCGTAGTTGCCATGAACTTGTGATAAAAGCAAAAAAGCATCGTGTTAAGGTAATAAATGTTAAATCGTATCATATGCAATAACTTTTGACAATCGGGACTGTTTATGAGAATATAAGGTTTGGAGAAAAACTTCCAACAGTCGCAATGATATGTCAGGCGATGTTCAAAAGATTTTTTATTGAAAAAAAAAAACAACAATTCCTATGTATTTTGAAAATTTTAATGTCCTAAACATTTAAGCAGACCAAAATAACAAATAATTCAACACATCATCATTTTCACGTTTTTCATCTTGCGTAGTACCACTATCAAATCCTTCACCACCACTTACTACGAACATCTGAAATGAACTGTAATGAAACTGAACTGATCAATAATATTTACACTAACTTATCGACACATTAACTATTCCTATTTTGAAAAGAAAGAATTTAAACTTCAAATGCATAATCAGATATATGACAAGATTCTTCTTGCAAAATAAAGTTCCCAGAAGTCCATAAAGATGTCCTTATTTTTAAAGTTATTAAATTAATCAGCGCAATGCAGTGATGTAAAATGTCACCTGTTCAACTTGTTGTAATGTGGGAGCACTGAGTGACATTCGCTGACGTCGTAAATCGAATGATGATGTTGCTGTAGCCGAAACAGCGGTCAGAAATCTACAAGGTCCGATATGTCTTGATTGGCACACTGAAATGCAGTAAAATATTGTTTAACATTGCTTGTCAAAAAAACACTTACTAATATATCAATGGTGCAAAATTTCAAAAGTTTTCTATCTGCAGTAATATGAAATCGAAATGGCAATTCAGTTTTTACAATCTTAAATAACGTTCAAAATATCCTTTCCCAAGTTAACCCAATACTTAAAATAAGAACGTCAGTCAAATTTATTTCAAAAAAACCATAAATTCAGAAAATTTGCATGCTTTCAACAAATATCAAAAAATTATCATCAAATTTATGATGATAATTCAGTACCATCTAACGCCTTATACTTATTAGTTTGTCCCATTTCTGAACTACATATCAACAAAAGCATTAATTAATCATAATTTTAAATTACTTTTTGAAGATACCATTCAAAGAAGGTGTCCAATCCAACATTTTGCTATTCGGAATGATCGTATTGATAATGATACCAGCAGAAGTACCAATCCAAAGGCGATTGTTACAACATAAAAGTGATGTTATCCTCAAACACCCCATCTTATGTTTACGAATGATATCTTCACTACCTGTAGATAAAACAATAAAACAAGTCAAAAGAACATATCGCAGGACAATAATATATGTCAACATTCATTTCCCAGTAAATCAGTACAATGACAAGTATTTGAACTAAAATTAATGAAAAATAGATTTGGTTATATTTAAAGCTAATTTTCTTAAGAAAGAACATAACTGTAAACTTACTCGATAACGCCTTATTAACGACATGTGAAATACTAAACTCCTGTTGACAGTCCAGGGTAAAAGCATCAATTACTTTAACAATCGACGATTTATTCATGGCCACAAAAATTGTTGAACCAAGTACAGCCAAACAAGCTACCGTTTCCATTGCACTTGTACTTACTGCTGCTTGTTTCTTTAATGAATAATCAAATTTCATATTTTTTCAAAATTCAAACAACTAAATAAAATCTTTCTTCCATGCCTTCAAAGATGAGAGCACACCCTCGACCTTAAAATCTCACCCACAAAAGTTGCCAAACAGTGATTTCATTAGCATTTGTTTTTAACTACTCATTTTTGTATACTAAATTCACTCTCCCTTAGCATTTCACAAGTATCTAAAAAATAAGTAAAAACGAACATGTTAAGAATTTTATAATCTGTGAAGAAAAAAGTGCTGGACAAACAACAACAAAAAGTTTTGTAAAATCGAGGTGAAATTTGCTTGTAAAATTTATCTGCTCCTTTCATCCTTTTAAACTTCTCCGTTATGTTATTTCCTTTCTGTCTTCAAAAAGAAATACTTTTACCTCAATTTGTAAAGTGGTAGCATTCAACAGATAAACTGAATTGCCAGATGCAAAACAAAGTCGTGAAGCAGCAACGCTCATTGGTCTCAAACGTTTGCGAAAATTTATTTGAACTGATTTCGGATTGTCCAAATCCCATTTACCTTCTAAAAGCGAAGACAACAATTAAGCAGATGTTTTACTTTCTGCCTTCAACAATAAATTTTTATCCTATTTGTACAGCATAAGAATATAATCTTTGGTCAATCAGGACTATCTTCCCTTTCAGGCTCTTCAGTGAATCTTTCATTGACTGCTAAACATATAACATTAATTTACCGAAAAAAAAAGCTTGTTAGTTGTTAAATCACTTTAATTTATTCTTTATTCTAATGACAACAGATGATAAAGTTTTTTTCGATTTCTCTGATTGTATATTTCAATTTACCACAACTTTATTGATGAAGAATCCACTATATCTTATAGAAGTTAGCTATTATTACTTAAAGTTAATATCGTTTCCGAATATATAATATCTATCGCAGGCTACATTAGAATAGGAATGGACAATTTTATTAGTTGGAAAAAATGAATTATTGAAACCCTTGTTTCTCTGGAAATGTAGTAACTGAATGTGTGTATTTGATGAGATCGAAACGAAAACTTTTTCTTCTAAATAAACGATATCATCCACAGGCATCGGAAGTCTGGCCATCCTTTCACAAGCTTTCAATCGAACGTTGTCCAAAAAATTGAAAACAAATATTCTGAAATAAGTGAACAAATGAAGGGAGATAAGCATTGCATTTTTGATACACTTGTTAATACCACTTTTTTTGAAAACAATTCTTTCGATAAATCTCTTTTTCCTGTCTCAATGCATTTAAAAGACTCATTGAATGTTGAAAGTTAAGTTACATCTTGAAATAGTGAGAAATGGTTCTTCAAGTTAATGTCATGAAAAAGAAATTAACACCCTATAACTCATAACATTTAAAACTAATTAATAACTAATTAAAATTGATTATTCCTGCAACTAGTCAAGCAACTATTTGTAATATATTGCTAATGAATTATTCAAGTTTTGAATACTATTTTTTCGTTAAAACAAAGATATTTGTCACGATTTTATGAGTTATTGAAGTGAAAACATCGCTCAAAATGAAATTGTCCTTAAAAAAGATCTTTTTCTAAAAAATTTTTATTGGCAACTGATAATTTTTACTTTTTTTGTTTCCTAAAAAATAAACTAACTTACTCTCCATCCTCATTGCCAATCCAGACAGTAGATTGGAAATTTTGTCGAGTTACTTCTAAATCCGAATCAACCGATTCCGATGAAGTGCTAAATATGAAATACATTTTACTATTCTTCTTCAGCTTGATTTTTTTAAAATGTTTCTATGGAGTCACATTAGGCTCGTAAAACAAACCTGTCAAGTTCTAAACCGGGTAAATCTCTCGTCGGTGAGTTCACCAATTTTGCTAATTTTCTTTTTTTCCTGAAATTAAGTAAACCTTTTAAACCTCAATTCTGGAAACACAAAAGCATGTAACGAATATATAAAACACAGCAATAGAAGGAGGGAAAATAACAAGAGGCATTCAAAATGTTTAATTCTATAGAATATCGGTCACTATTAGCTTAACCAAACATAAATAACCAACCTAAGATCGAGAAGATAGTTTAAAAAGAGAAAAAAGTAATATACCTTGGAGCAGGTACGGAACAGATTGCAACGATTGCTGCATTACCGATGCTCGTAGTACTTTCTATAGTTGGTTCACCGTTTACATTTATAACAGCAACCTGACCGGAAAATTTATCTGATGCACAAACCCAAACATTCGGTGCTTCTTCTGCACTTTTACCGAGAGTTGCGGCTGCTACCGAGAACTGGGAATTAAAAACATATTTAAGCTAAATCAAAAATTTTCAACCTGCAATATACAAACTTGAAAACAGTCCAGGACATCAATATAATAGAAAAAGTACTATACTAGTCATATGATACCAAGATAGTCTTAAATTTCAAAGCTAACTGTAAGACCAGGACGAGTTCGATGCGTTACAATCGATTTCAAGTGATTTGGCCTTTCTTCATTATGCATTTCGTTCTCTACAAATAATTCAAAGTATTAATTACTAAAAAATTAAATACATCAATTCTCTAAGATGTTATAACTGCCATTTTTTGGAAATAGCTTATGAAATATCTGAATGAATAAATGAGTACTTAGTGAAGTTTTCGCTTTCATGAATGCATTCTCCCAAATCGCACGTCGATCAGCACTAGGAAACTGTATTACGAGTATGCCAACACCATTTCTGTAATTAAATAGAATTTACTTCCTTTATACAATAACAACTGTAATATATATATAAATCTTTCACTCATTATCTAAAAGTATAAATTAAATAAATGAACGATTAGATAATAACTTGAACAAATCACATTTCACTGAAAAATTTTGACGAATTTTCTGAGTGAAATTTAATATAAAATTTTAATTCTAAACTTTAAAATTTTAGTAAATGATTTGAAAAAAAATGTAAGGGTTTTATAAAATTGCTACTAACGTTGTTGTAACTTGCAGCTGCACTATGGTCAGTAATGGATCTGATGTTAGCTGTTCTTGAAGAATTCGTTTTCGATGCATCATTTCAGTTTCAAGATTGTCTAATATCTTTGCTAATTCCTGCAACACAATATCTTACTTCTATCATCAAAAAAGAGTAATTTATAGTAATGTGCTCATAGATAGTTTGAATAATTTTTATCTTGATAGTTTACTCTTCTTTGATAGATAAGAAATTCAATGGAAATCATCTCAGTTAGATCGAAAAGATTGCATATAACAAATGAGAACATACAATATTTGGTTTCTTAAGCAATTTCGATAATTCACTCATTTTATTCACAATATCTATATCTTCTTGCGCATTTTGTATTTCCATTTCAACTGTATGCAGCAACGATAAAGTATCTGAAATACCCATGATTATAGTAAACAAAGATAAGAATTACAATACACACATTCAGATTTGAAATCCGATCTGATACTTTGCTAATAATGTATTATATAAGATTTTTTACTTATAGGTCGAGTAGTATTTTTTTATTTGCCCTTTGGAATTGTAAAGAGTTTCCAGCATTGTAACAAGCAATAAATTAACTGTTTGTTATAGTGCTGGAATTCTTGTATTTTCATTTCTTACATTCCTTTTTCCATTTATTTTTTGTAAGTTTATTGTAAAATTAAGAAACATAAACACATGTCTCAGCTCTTGCCTTCTAATTTAGATAATGTCATCTCCGAAATTTAGCTGTCTTTTTTCACACAAATAGCAAGCAAAATTGTTACCTTTAGCAATTACTACATCATCCAGTGAAATCTTGAAAAGTAGTTTGAAACGATTGTTATTTAAGAAATCTAGTGAATGAAATCTAAAAATTTTAATCGTTATTCTTTCTTGCATCTTAAAAATGTTTATGATGTTTTCAATCCATTACTTGAAATTAGAACATACAAGCCTGCTAACAATGTTGAAAATTCAGTTGTTGAATCACGCCGATTACTTATTCTCTAAAAATCTTTTGTAAACTACTAATCCATAAAAACTTGCAAATTAGGAAAAAAACTTTTTGAAGATTTTGACTTATTTATATCGTAATATAGCAGTATTTCCGTACTTCAAACTTCAAAAATTTTTTGACCAATAGTTTGAAGCAAACACTCACGAGGGTGATGATTTTCTCCTCACATTTGTTACGATAATCTCATCAGACATTAAAAATAGGCAACGCTGTTTATTTTGCTTTGTACCAAGAACCGTTACAACATCATAACGGTTAAACGATCGTCCAGTTGTCACTAACTGAAAATTTATTTATCAGTTCATTTATCAAATTATCAAGTGTTAAAGATGGATTATGAACGAAGAATAATTTAACAAGCAATTGATTGAATAAAAAAAATGAAGTTTTTCTGATACTGACATCATCGAGACCGTCAACAATTGCTTCAATTTCACGTAGTCTTTGCTCCATTTCCTCACTTTCTTCTTTTTGGCGATTAATTTTGGTTGCCAATTCATGAATGTATTTTTGAGCTAACAATAAGCTATCATAATCAGCATGTTCCACAGACGTATGCTTGATTATTTGCTGCAATCAATTTCTCATTCCATTCAAATATTAAAGTGAAAATTCATCAATCATCTTGTACAAAGATCAATGAAATGTGACTGATCCACTGAGAAAAATAAATAACATACAAATTCTCTCTGAATGCTTCAATTTATAATCAATTAAGTTTATAAAATGTTCGAAGCGTAAGAACTCCAACCTTCACAATCAATTCGTAACGTGGAACTCGTTGTATTGGTGAAATAAGCAAGGAATCTAAATCCAGTTTATTCCGATGATCTCGTCGACAACGCTGAAAAGACGCCTTCTCATAACATTTTTTCGATTAACAAGCGACAAAGTTGAGATCTATGTTTTGATCAAATCTCCAATATAGCTTTAATTTAAATGAAAAAAAAATACTGAAAATAGGAATGTCAAATTATATTTAATTGAGTGTTACATGCTAGCTGGATATAACTCTTACGTCATGACAAAACGTGCGAATTAGATTTCACAAAGAAAGGAAAACGCAAGAAATGAAAATAGAAAAACTAAAACACGGTAAGCACTGAATAACTTAAACTGAAAATTGATCTTTTTGCTTTTTAAGTATAAGATTTTAACTTGCCATATAATACTTTTCGAATGCAGGACGTTCTCGTGCTTGTTTAATGCTTTGTTTGGAAAATTTAAAATTATCAACAAATGCAATATATGTATCAACCATTGACTGCTTTCGAAACTAAAAATCAATCATATTTACTACTCGCAAACTCGACCTTTTCGAAGAATTCCAAAAAGTAAAACAATCAATGGAATAACAAAATCGATTACTGCGCTTAATCGAATTTTTTCCAGTTAATGTCAATATAGAAATATGCAAAACTGCTACGTTATACTAACAATTAGCACACTGGCGCAATTAATAGTATACAACATTCTTGAAACCAAAGCTTCTTGATTGAAAAACTTTTAAAATTCATCTTGAAACAATAGATAACAACTCATATGTCAGTTTAATTTTTTCGCGTTTTCAATATCTATTTTTGTGGATATCCTAACAATTTAGTGTGTAAAATATCCTTGCAAAGTCTAAATTTTCAAAAAAACAGATTTATTGTTATTTTTAAAATAAATTTAACATACATGAGAAAGAAGAACATCACCGATTCTTGCATCTTTTTGAAATGTATCCAATCTATCGCATAATGCTGCTAAAAAGTGCTGAAAATTGAGAAGTTGAAATTATAAAAAAATATTGAATAATTTTGATTTAATATTCCAGTAATATATTCATTGAAAAACGAAAAATAAAAAAGATCATTATTCCTAGACATTGATATTAAAAAAATAAAAAATTCGACATATAATTGAAGTCCATGTAATGATTAAGTTTTAAAAATGTCTTCAAAAAGTTGCAAAAAAATAGCTTTTTCAAATTTCGAATCATGACGATGAGATTGAAGAATAAGGCTTGTCAATCTGACATTAATAATGAAAGTATGAGGAAAAGATGCAAATGAAGAAGACCAATAAAATTTAAATAATGAGAATAATTTAATAGAATAAACATAACCTGATGATGAATTAAGATTTCTGGAACTTTGTAGAAAATTTTATCAGCCAAGATTGGATCTATCAATGTGCATTCCAGTGGTTGTCGTAAAGGTCGCATATACTTCTATAAGTCATCAAAATCAACAAAAAGCATACGATTGAACAGTGGAAATAAGCGTGATAAAAAGCATATCAAGTGTTGTAATTTAATCACAGCTACAATCGCTTAAAATAAGAAAAGAGACATTCACATGACCTTTCATCTTTTCAAGCATTTCTATCAGTCAGAACTCGAAAAACTTTAGATCAAATCTTTAAACTATGATTGAAATGATAATTAAGTGTATATCAAACCTGGGTGAGATATTCCAAATTTTCAACGAATGTTTTTTCAGTATCGCAAAGTTCTCTAATAGCCATATTGCGGACGTCATTATGCCTTTTCATCGATGCTCGAGAACGTTTACTCCAAAGTAGTAGATCGGCTTGCATCATTGTATCGTTTAAACCATTAGAAGGTGTTGTATAAATCAAAGGATTCCTACAATTTAATTACTTGAAGTTTGAAGTTTGAATTCTTAAAATATCAAGTTGAGAAGTTCACTATTTTCAAGAAACAATGTATAATTGGAAGAAAACTAGGTTGTTAAATAATTGATAATACCTTATCCTCTACGCAGTAGTTCTATATTTAAGTTAAACTAAGTTAAAAATGAATTTTTCCAACTATTCCAAGTGTTTTCATTCGAAATTCAATTCTTCTTATTTTAAAACTTGAAGCTAAGTGTGTGAGAAGTAGTAAGGTCACATGAAATTTACCATGAGTTAGAAGTTTGAGGTTCCGGTGAATTTTGTCTGGAGGAACGCAATGATCTCAATAGTTTTGAGAAGCGACTAACACCAGTTAATGAGTCTATGGGCGCTTTTTGCTCCATAAGTTCAGCATTTTTCGATGAATACTGAAGACTTGGAGTGTCACTACGAAATGACCAGCGACTATTCTTGTAAGCATTACTAAAAATATTTTTACTTTAACTGATGATTTAGAAAAGTCTTCCTCCTATATAAATCAAATACCAATTGTTTCATCGTTTAGCAAAAAAACTTTGATACTTTAATTAGATTCACAAAAAAATTCATTTGCAAAATTCTTCTTGAGATATCATTTATCACAGAATATTGCATTGTATTAGCAATAAATACTCAAAAATTAGAAAACAAAAAAAAAGACATACTTCACTGCCTTCGGTCGAATAATATCACTAGAATTATATACCTAAAATAAATGAAAATATGTTTATTTCTTGATTGCTCTACTTATACTTCCAGCTTTTAAGACCATTGTCATTTATTAATTCATTATTAGATTGAATTTAGCTAACTGAAAGAATTAAAAACAATTTTTCAAAACATCAAAATAATTAAAGTAAAAGTTTAACCCAACCTGATCATATATTTCTGGAAGAGAAGTCTTTCGTCGTAACAAAGTTTTCTTATCCATTGTTTTATTTTTATTATAGGTATTATAGGTGTCCAGTGTTGGAAAAAATTCAGTTTGCTTAGCAGATGGAAGAAATTGGATAACCCCACGTGGATGTCCACCTAATCGTGATGCAATACCGGATTGACGAAGACTTTCCGAGCTTGAATCTCCCTCCACTGGACAATCGGTTCGTCTATCAACCATTTCCACTGAAAACAGATAAAAGTTATGAATAAGAAAATAAGATAAAGAAAAAATTAATTGGGGCAGTAAGAATTGGTGTAATAAACAAACTACACATATTATTTTTAATTAAGACAAAAACAATGGTCATAGAAAGAGAAAACTGTGAGTTGAATACTTATCAATTAATAATTTCATAAGTAAATAAACTATAACCATAATAAGACTGGAAAGCTTCTCGTGAAAAGCCAAAAAATTACTTGACTTCAATAAATTGGTTTTTCTAACAAACAGTAGTAAGTATAACAAGTATATGCTATATTTATTTTATTTGATAATATTAGAGAAAAAAGTGTTCGTTCTTTAACCATTTCAAATCATTGATTAATATAGGAAGATACCGTTCATATTCGTTGCTTCTGGTGGAACCTTTAGGACACGTTGCAACGACTGAATACTTTGGGCCGCATCACGCAATTCTTCGATATCTGTATTGATGATATCATCTTCGGATTCTGATTCGACCATTTTTGGCACTAAATTCTGCCGATGTGACTGCCAGACCTTAAATAATTGTTCATGGATGATTTGAACGTATCGAAGAAAGTATTAACGGTTTCAGACAAAATGTTAGTACATTATAGTTTTTCTTATTTATTGCAAATAATTTTGCTGCTTCGATATTTTACTTCCATTTTTTCACATTTCTTTGGATAAGACAATCTTCTCGAACTTTTCATAAATGAATTCACTCACCTCATGAGCACTTGAACTCTGGTTGCAGGGAGAAATCGGGAATAAATCTAACAACTGTCGTATAGCCTCTACATGTGCCTAAAAATGTCCAAGCAATTAGCAAGCAATTATAAAGTTTCCAGAGAAATATTCAAAATAATTTCAATGTCAATTCAGTTTTTTCAATATTTTCGAAATTTTTAGTGATATTATTGTCTCATCGTTTTGATATGAAAACAAAATGAAATATAAAAGATTTTTGTAGATTGTAGAAATTTTTGAAAGTTATGGACAAACAAGAAATATTTAAAAATGTATAAATGATATACTTGTTGCGCTTGTTCAAAGCTTGGCATACTGCTTGTTTTCCGTAAACTATCTTTATGTTCATATCTCGGTGATACGTCTGAAGAACTAAAAAATTATATAAAAATTCAAATAAAATGATTCATTTTATCTTTTATAATTTTGTCAATCCAATAAAAAAATAATGCTAACTTGTTAAATTCTCGACAACAGAGCGCGAATATATGCTGAATGCTGAAGGAATATTACTGTTAAAACATTACAATGCTTTTTTTTTCTTCTAATTCTTAATTTTTCCATTCTACAAAAAATTCAGAAATAAAAATTTGCATGTATAATTTTGCTCAAAAACTTTACAAACATACGTAATCCATCGGGTCGTCTTAATGAAGGAGCCTGTTTATGCGTTATCAAATTCAGTTCGGAACGTCGCCTGAATAAATTTTTTCATCATAATAATAAAGTTATTCTGTAATTCCTGTTAGAACTAAATGATATAATTTTCCAAGCAAAAAACATTCTGATACTCATAATTAATTTTGGTAACATTAATGATCGGTAAAAAAGGCATTCCGTTCGAGATGATAACGATATTTTAATTATGCTTTATTTTAACATACGAAATATATTAATGTTACGAAGTTTTCCGCAAAAAATAATTCGTGCACCAAATTATCACAAATACTCAAAAGTAGTGTGATTTCTATGTAATCGCAAGTGTAATATTACTTTGTTAGAGTGATTTAAAATTTTATTTCATAAATTGACCATGCAATTGGAATGGCTATAATTTCTTTGTGTTAAACTTTGATGACCTATGTACTTTTTGACAAACAGATGGTGCTATTTTGCGGTAAAATTTAACTTATGCGTTTATTTCTTGAACTTATGAAACATTAGACCGTGTCAGTAAAAATTGTTTAATCTCGGCCAGTTTCATCACTGTGATGACTAAGCAAAAATTGGAGATGTTTTAAAATTACATTAAAAAAATACTCAATTTATAAGTGAACACCAAAAAATGCTGAAAATCGTTTTGCGAATAATTTCCAATAGTTTTCATAATTGTAGTATGTTCTGTACGGCTTTCTGGAAAGTAATACTTATCTATACTAATCGTAAAAATTAAACCTGCTTTTAGAGTGATGTCTAAAACGAGTTCTTGCTGCAGGGGATACAGTTGCACTTCTCCTTCTGCGTAATGGTTTGTGATAATTTGAATCATCAGACAAAGAATCTGATTCATCTGCTTCATTCTCCGTAATACCCGACTTCTGCATTTTACTTCCTGAATTTAGGAAAAAATTGATGTCACTCGTCGAATACGATTTTTTCCATCCCTCTTGTCAAATAAAACTTTTTTGTAACTGAAATAATGAAGATTTTATTTTATTTTTCAAAAGTTACTATTATGCGAGATTGCTAATATATACGTTAAAATACTCTCAGATAAGCTTGAGCTAAACGAAGAAAAAAACGGTTTCATTTCAAAAAAAAACTTTGAATTTGACAAATTTCACTGTATAATTTGTTTAGCAAGAACAAGGAAGAAAGAATTGGAAATAGCCTAACATCTTATAACATTCAATAATTCAAACGGTAAACAGCAACTGCTTTGTAATGAATAATGATTGCATTGTTCTCGAGAAATGTGTAATTAAACTTCCACTTGTCAATATCAATTTTAACTTGTTTTGAACAATCATTTATTTTCAAATCTTCAAAAAAACATAACATGTAATATTCAAATTGCATTTATTTGTTCTATAAATTTTGAAGTAAATAAATTTAAAGCAAAAATTTAAGCAAATTAATAAAATTTGTAATAAAATTAACAAATCCTTATGATTGGTAAATGCAAATAATGAAATGACATTAAAGTAATATTGTCCATTTGTTTAGAGGAAAACTTCCGGAAGAGGAAATATTTAGTGGGCTAGAAGTCAGTTTAACCAAAAAAGTTTATGGCACTTTGGATCAGGCGAAAAACGTTGAAACATTTGGATTTAAATTGCTAAAAGAGTTAGTTCGAGAAGACATTTATCTAACTAACCATCCAATCAGCAATCTAATCATCCACTCAACCATCCTATAGAATAATTTAAAGTTCGAGATGAAGCACCACATCTCGTCACCTGATGCTTAGCCTTTGAACATATCAATACAAATAATTTGCACAGCTCTAATTGTATCTTTGACCTTTTAAACTCAATGTGAATAGGTAGTTTATATGATAATTTAAAAATTAATCTCCACACATCCATAATTTCTTTTTATAAACTAATCTTGAAATATGAAATAAAGTCACAACTACTTTTTGCTCCTTTTTTTCAAAGACCAAGGATATGACAGTTGCTTTCAGGAAAAGTTTAAAATTCCGTTTCTTGCAATGTATTTAACAAATTGAAAATTCTGAAGAAGTAACACTGCTTCTTGTTGAGATATGTTAGTCTGCTAATTTTTTTATTTAAAATTTACTTATCTCACTAATCTATTATTTTTTGTTATCTTTGAACAATATAAGATACAATGATTGCAATTAAAAGGTTATTGATAAATTTTTTTATAAATGTGAGCAAAAAAAATGATTAAATTTGTGCAAATTATAATATTTTCGTTAAATTTAGAAATATTTAAAATAGATGGAAAATACATTTCATTCATTTCATACATTCTTGAAAATATAAATTTCACATATTACTTCTGATGAAAAGAAGAAATTCGGGAAAATAGGAAGGAAAACAATTTTGGAATGGATGAGGCGAGTTTGTTGATCATTGAATAACAGAAGAAAGCTAAATTTATTTAAACTACAACCTTATCAGCTCTGACATATGAAGCAAATATATGAATGACAAATGAGATCGAGCGAAGATTATTGGCAATGAGGGAGTGTCGATCGGAAGAACGAATATTTAGAATTTTATTTCAACAGCGGCTAATGAATGAGGTATTACAGATGTTAAAGAACATCATCGTAAGAAGCAACTCTGCGATCTGACATATGGCAAAGATCAATCAAAAAATATGAGCTAATAGCTTATAGATGTTCATGATGTACTTCAGAAAACAAAATGTAAGGTGAATTGATCTTGTAGTACAATCGTAGGATTAATTAACAAATAGCATAATATTGCAAACATATTTTAAAAAAAAATTGATAGCACATAAATGATAAAAAGGAAAAGAAACAAAGTCACTTAAAGAATAAAAATCGCTCAAAATTTGACTAATTCTTGGGAATAAAAGTCATACATATTGTAAGATTTGATTAAATCACGAAAAAATCCATTGGCACTTATTTACAATACTTATGTCAAATGTCCAAAATACTTTTTCATTTTTCATAGAAATATTTGCTTAATTATTATGCTTCAAAAATTTAAGGAAAAAAAAAATTGCAGTTTGAATGTGTCAAAGAAGTAATAACCTGATAAGCATTATCGTAACATTTCATGAATAATATCATCGATGAAATCCGGTTCTGTTCCTGAATGCTTTTGCATTACACTTCACTTCTTAGACATAACCTTTTCTTCTTCAATAATTTTCATTTCTCCTGAAAAAGGAAAATGATACGAGAAAGTGTGAATGTGAACGAACGATCAACAAATGATTGAATGCCAAACAGTTACATTTTACAAATATATTCATCAGAAAAAAAGAACGATGCATTATCCTCCATTCACCTCCTACTTCACTTTCATCTCATTTTTCTTTACAATTCTGTAATATTCAAAATTTGCTCTCATTTTCCTTCCTGTTCATATTCATTTACCATTCTCATATTCATATTCATCATTGATTTCTTATTGAAATCCTTCGAGTGTGAAATCAACAATTCTAGGTAGGAAAATGTTTCGCTTACCGAATCGTATATGTTCATTCACCCAAATTAGCCTAAACTATCTTGACAATTTCTAATTGATGAAATGCTCATGATGTGGTGGTATTTAGGAATTATTGATATTGTTATATTTGGAATGCATTCATATATTCGATGTCCTTTTTCCTTTTTTAGATATACGATCTTTGTTATATTGAATAATAAAGGAGGAAATAGTTCAAGGAAATTTCGATTATATCAACAAGGAATAGCTAAGATTCTTGAGTTAACTTAAAAGAGTAAGTGAAGAATCAACAAGTATTTTGCAACCATTTCGCCAACACCTCACTTCAATTGACATCCAAATACCGACTTCAACTTCAAACATTTAGTACAATTTTTCAGCAAAATAAACTGACCAAATCAAGAAAAATAATGATGCTGTTGTTATGATCCTTGAAGAATTAGAAATGCACATGTATGTTTTAAACTCGATTTTTATTTTTTAGGTCGACTAAATGGACACCGTGATGATATGCACTGACTCACAGTCATCATCCAGAGACACACAAAAATAACGATAACTTCAGCTTTCATAATTAAATATTTGAAGGTAATATATACAGTCAATCAACTCGAAAATTAGAGGTTTTTTGTATATTTTTAAAGCGAAATCAAGAGATGTTAAGTCCATAATGTTAATTCATGTCGACATAAGTATGGTACCTTATCATATCTTTTGTTATTCAGCAAGATAGAAAAATATAAAACTGAATATCTGACAAAACAGTGTACACAAGAGCATAATAGAATTAATCACAATAAACTACAATAATTTACAAAATTTTCATAAATTAGATACTAAACTTTTGGAAATGTGATAATTGCGATTTATTGGTCTTGTATGGAAAAACATAGCAAATTATCTCTTTTATTTAGCTTATTCTCACCCATCTAAGATAATGCAGTAACCCTAATCTTTTTGAAAAACTCAAAAAATCCGAAAAGATAGAGGAAATTTATATTTATATTAAGCAGAAAATTGAAACTCCTAAAAATTGAAATACTGCTAATCACACATTCAATCACAAAGCTACAGATAATAAGGATTAATGAAAAAATTTAGATTTATCATTCGGCAAAGGTGTCGCCATCATTATGTAAAGGTTCATTTTCATCGCTGAAGTTCAAAGTTACATTATCTTTCTCTCTACCTATATTTGATAGCGAATATCGTTGATGAAATGCTGGTACCTCCAATATGTTCCTTTTACCCTAGAAAAAAATTCTATTCTTCATAACTGTAATGCTTGATTCGTTGCAAATATGATGTTCAATTAATAAAAAGTAATGAATCCGGAGAAAGAATAACTGTGTCGAATGCAAAACGGCTAAATCTAATGTACCCATTCGCAGATTATCACTTTCATTCCTTTTAAAAGTCTCAACATATTTACATTAAGAATTAATACTAAATAAACCTGAAGCTGTTTCGAAGAGCAAGGTGCATCGTGATTAACATCATAGGCATCTAATATATATAGTTTTTGATCACGAAATTTCTGGACTATTTCAGACTGCAAAGTTTCTGAAACATCGTCCTCGCGCAATACATAATCCGGAAGTGAATGAAATGACCCCATTCGCCGATGCGTTTGAATGTCCAACTCACGCACTGAACCCGTCAAGATAACTTCTGGTTGCTATAAAAATAAAACAAAACAATATCGACTAAGTTTTTGCTGTCCAAAAGTGGAATTTGAATTCTGCAAGATCTTTGGTAGAAAATTTGTAACGTAATTTGCACTTCCAAATTTTTAAAACTTCTCATTTCTACTGCTTAAGAGAAAACATTACGTGAAATATTTGCTGCTTATAAGCGAAACTTCCATATTTACTGACTTAATCAAGTGCATAAAGTAATAAAATGAACCATCGTAAAATTTAATCATCATCCAGAGATTTAGTGTTGCGAACAAAAAAAGCACTAGCTGATTGATTTCATTGATTCACATTTGCACGGAGTAAGAAAATCGTGAAAGAGAAAAATAATTAATACAGAATCAAATATACCTTAATCTGAATAGCGCTATCACTTATGCAAAAATTTTCATAAAATTTACCGGTCTAATAAATGTTTCAGAAGAATTATCAGCAAATTTCGCTGCAAGCTTATTGAGATATTGCTGTTTCACTTTGTATTTACGCATCAAACACAAACGTTGATGCAAAGAGAACATTTTAAGACGATTTACTTGACGCTCATAACCCTCCCAAAGCTGTTCAACTCTTTTCGAACCGTAATCTCGCAATTTGCACATCTGTAAATACAAATTTCATTGTAGGACATTATAAATCAACTTTCATATGTAAGATATGTTTGAGATATAAGCCATATCTGCCAGATACAGAAAGTTTCAATGAACAGCCGAGTAATTTAAAATTAACACGGGAAGTTAATAAATCATGTTATAGAGTAAGTTGCTGAGTATGTAGGTAAGTTAAAATATTGAACATTTACCATAAAAACTGTTATCCTGCAACTGCGCGGTCTATCCTGAATTTTTCTCTATAAACGGTTCAATCTTGTTTACCCAAATAACGATTTAACAGTGAAGCGTACATATAAACTTGTTAAATCCCAGTTGTTATAGGAAAATGATAAACTGGTAAAATTAAATCCCACATCTTATCTGGTAATTGATCAAAAAGTGGGTCTAAATTAAAATGAATTGTAAAATAAATTCCTTTCCCTTATAAGAATAATAATAGATAATTCATTCCTACCTGCTGATTGTAATTGTCCCGTATACTTTCCAAATGCTGATTCATGCTTTCCATTTGCGCTGCCCGATAATCATGAAATCTCTCTGCCTGTGATGTATAGGATGCGCATAACTGATCAACCTTAAGTAAACAAACAATTACTTTTATCTGATGTAAAGATTTAATGCCTCCTTATGAAACTTTTTATAAAATACGTATATCATACTATCTCTCCAAATTATTGACTTTTAATGCAAAATTAAGATTAAATTAATGTTCCAATCTCAAAAATTTCTCAAATCTCTTTTTTCTTCAGATAAGTGATTACCTGTTGGTGATAATTTTCTCGTATTTGCTCCAATCTCTTATGGTATGTTTCAGAAAGTGTAGCCATTTGTCGCTGTCGATATCTTTCTACAGCAGCAACCATTTCACGAACATGTGAATTTCGTTCTGCAATTACGTCGATGATATATAGTATAAATGATGAACTATTATTTTAAGGATGAAGTTGATAACAATAGTTATGTTAGAAAGGAAAGAGAAATATTTCTGCTCACCAATTCTTTTGATCCACCATAAACCAATTTGTCGGCAGGCGATCCAAAGTAAATTGAAAATGAAAGTAACACCACAAGTAATAATTGCAGCTAAGATGCTGCCCCAAAACACTGACTTCATCATCTCCAAATGGAACCAACTTGAATAATCCAAACGAAAATGTATCACTTGTGAAGCATTTCCCTATAAAACTGACCCTACCTATTAATAAAATTGATAAAATTCAACTGATCAATTTATTTGTTCATAATTTATTAAAACTAAAAACGAATAAGTTGATTCGCCATTAACAGTTTTAAACATTCTAAAAATGTAAATGCATGCAAAGAAGCACCTAAAAAGTCTTTTTATGTATACATTGGAAGACGATGCCTTTTACAAAAAAAATATTTTGAAAGTGTCTACTCAAGCTAAAAAATAAAACTGAGGATTTTTCATCACGAATAAAAAGCCTACTTTTAAATTGGATACGGTACATCTGTATCGCTCGACCAATTCTTTCTTAGCACTGTTGATAAGAAGCAATCCACCAGGGATAATTTCATAGATATCATCGCGAGTCCAATTCATTGTAATAACTCCATTTTCAAAACCATAACTTCCAATCAATACCTCGGGTTTAACTAGCCACCACTCAATGAACAACGGTGGCTCACCATATGCATCACATGGCAAAATTGCTGCTTCTGCATAAGGAACTCTTACAATATATTTAGTATCTCGCTCAACTCGCCTCGAAATACCTGAAATAGGTATGTCTTTCAAGGAAAGTTCAAAAAATAGAAATCGATAGAAAATTTTGAAATATAAAATTCTTGCAATTTTTCCCAGAGAATATTTCAGTGATCTCACTGAATTTCCAATAACTTTAGATATGAAAAATGACGTAATCAATCTATATCCATAGATAGTAAAATTGCTCTCAGTAAAATGAAATTAAAACTTTGAAGGATACAGCAAATTTGTCAAGTTATGAATTTTGTGGTGTACTTTTTGAGTCAAAAAACAATAAAAAAGATAATAGTTCAGGCAGTTTCTACATATAAAATTCTCTGAATATAAGCGCTTTTTTATTGAAGGATGGAAATCAGCTATTGCTGCAATCGAAAAACCATTGGTGATTTTCCACAACTTTCGAAATTGAAGAAATAGTTCCCAGTATGACTCGCCGCAAATAGTTCAACGTTATAATCAAACTTATGGGAAAAGAATATGAGGCAATACTCCCTGAATTTTAAGGCAATCTTGCATGTAGTGATCAGCTTTCGAAAATACATAAAGTTTCAATGCTCCATCGGATTATTTGTTTTCAATAGCAATTAGTACCAGTCATAGTTATTTGTTAGCCAATTTTTTCCATTCATAAATAACTATGAAACCACGTAAAAAATTAACGAAAGTTGACTAATTATGTGAAAAATTTGTTTTTAACTTAAAGCTGGAAATCTCGACTTGGATTCTCATTATTCTGGGAACAACAAACCTATAGAGCAGTTATTAAGTATATCGTCTGCACAATCCATCTGTGGTTGTAGATTAAACGGTAGCATTTCTCTCCACTTGCTGAGACAATTATCACAACTCCAATTATTTGGCATCATTTCAATAAAACGAAGATTTTTTGCTCTACAAAAATAATAAAAACTGGATAAAACATTACTGCAAAATTCTTTATATTTTGAAGATTTTCCAAGGATTTGATCCAAGTAGCGTATCAAATTTCGCTGTAACAGATGTATTTCATCCGATGAAAATTGACAGAAAAATCAAAACTATTCTGGTGATAATGATAGCTTGGCATGTCAAATATGAAAGGCAACAATTTAATATCCCGTTAATTTAGATCACTAGAAATTGTAGGAAACAAAAATATGTAAAAAACCTTTTAAAAAAATCTGGCGGCAGATATCTCATTGGTGTATTTGTCAAACGGAAATCTATTATTGTAATGGGTAGCGTACCAAGAATACTCCATAATCGGAAACTGTTCCTCAAATCCAACTGAAAGAGAATATTACGGAACACTACATAACTGTAGATCTGAACAATACGGAAATTTTGTTGAATTAGTAAAATTGAAACAGTTATGACATTCATGAAAATACCGAAGCATAAAATATAACTTGGAAAAATTAGTAAAATTATTCGCGTTAATTAAATAAGATTCATTTGTAGGCGCAGAACAAAGGAGAAAAAAAGAGACATATTTCTGGAATTAGAATGCAGAAAAATCTTGAATCTCTTGTGGACCAAAACTGAGCGCGAAATATGTTTGGATAGATTAAAGCAAAGAGTTAAGAGATTATTTCTTCAGGACGAATTTAAAAAAGCAACAGTTCAAAATGCAGTTTGCGTAAACAGATAACAGATAATCACAATATTATTAGGATATCACAATATGCATATTGAAAAGCGTAAACAGAAAACTAGAAAGTAAAATCATTTAATTTCAAAAAAATTTAATAAATGAAACAAAATAAAAATACTTTTATCGTTAACAAAATTTTAAAAACAGAATAAACAAACCTTCTGCAATAACGGTAAGTCAAGTGAATGGAAATCGATAAAAGTCAATCTATTATACTGCAATGACAGACGCCGTAAATTCGACGAAATGGGTAATGGTAAAATTATCAATCCACAATTGTCCATATTCAAATTAGACAAGTGAGGGATTAAGGAAAGTGAAGGAAGTCGTTCCAATAAAGGATTATTCGATAAATTTAAATCTTCTAATGAAGATGGCCATTCACCATAAATTCGTGTTAATCCATTTGAAGATATATCCAACGATACTGCATTTGGCACTTCAGATAATTCTCTAACCTAAAAAATTGAACAGTCATTGATATTCACAACTGTCTTCTGGTATTCCAAGTGTAATGAAACCATACTTTCATTGTAAATTTTGCACCAAATATGGTATTTGGGACTAAATTGATAATTCGTAGTAAAGTGAGATTAAATTCGAGAGAGGGCAGTGATTGTAACAGAGTAGTAAGAATGGAGGACAGAAGCATGTAAAAAGTCACAAACGCTTATGGGTGATGGTCAGGTCATGTGTAAAAAGAAAATCAAATTACAGAAAATAAAATGAGATTATTCTTTCACTAACATCGACTTAAAGCTGATAAAAGTGACTGTTGACTATGAAATATCACTATCTACTATTAAACTTGTTATTGACAAATAATAAATCAAATGCTTGAAAGTTGGATATTGGAAACATAGTTACAAAGGAAGTACGGAATGATTAATTAGCAGCAACTGGTAACAGCTTACTTGATTAGATGATAAATTAAGGTGTTGCATTTTGTTGATCGTACATTGACCAGTATGAGGTAACTTGGAAAACCAATTGTGAGACAAATCAACTATTTGTAATGATGACAGCTGGTTCAAGGCCACACAAATTTCATCCCAATTCCACAAATAATTGCGGCTCAAATTTAGAACACGTAAGTTTTGTAGAGAATCCGAAGCAAACGGAAAAATTTGTTCTATATTACAATCATGGATTTCAATACTGCGCAGAGAAGTAAAATTTTCGAATATACGCAAATTGAGATGCTTCTGCAAAACGAAACTAAATGATTTAGCCACGCGTCTTACTATTTTCAATTAGCTACGATCTTGTTCTCATTGAAACAATTTCAATATCAATGCCAACATTGCCGATTGGAACTCCAAAATGTTAGTGACAGTTCCGAATTCGGATCATGTATCCATCGTGATCACACTGTTTCACTAAGTGCTCTTAATAAAACGAGCATCAATAGATTTCAATAATTTAAATTAAATGAAAAAATGAGTAACCTGAGAGCACAGAGTGAATGAAATACTGTGAATATTTGGCGCCAACTTGAGAATATATTGATCAAGTCTACTGGGTTCCACACCAATGCATCTTATCGTGCTGTTTTCGCAAATACATCCATACTTTTGGCATGAATTATCAACCGTTAACGTTATCTGAACGATCAGGAAGTTAGTTGGTAAAAATTTCGAGGTTTGGCAAATATAATATCACAAATATCATATTTTGGATTATAAATATGAAGCAAAAGATAATTTTTCCCAAGAAATACTGCAATAAAAAACAAACTTACTCTTCACATCCTTGACTGACATTTCATATTGAAAAAATTTTTAAAAATAGCACCAAAGAAACTACTTCCACTAAATAATAGAAATCAACCAAAAACGTTACCTTTTTGTTATCTATATAAGATTCCTCTTTACTTCGATGATAGACTTCGTTAGTGCAGAAAACGAAAGGCATGAAAATCAGTACGATCATAAACGAACGATACAATTTGCACAGTGCTGTGATACGCATTCTGTTTTCCAGAATTTCTTCTCTCTAATAGACCTTGCACAATTACGTGCAAGCATGTAGTAGCTATAGCTCTCCGAGATTTTCAATTGTAGCTCAGCTCAGGATTTGGCTATTAATATGAATGAGAATCATATTCAAAGATGCTTACATTGTATTGAGTGGCATACAGTAATGAATAGATAAGATACAGTTCGCATCTGTTCACGTTAAAAAAGAACGTGAACTGTCGTAGTACTCGATGTTATCGATGCGCTTCCATCTCATTAATTACTAATGAGGAAAAACGCTTCCAATCAACAACTCGACCTCATCGACCTCTCTTTACAAACAGAACTGCAATTTTAAGTTTCATAAATTGTTGCACGTTAAATTACGGTCCTCATTTTTATCTCGTCGTGTAATTCTTGCATCCCCCGCCCCCTGCGTATTCTTGTTTTTGGTGGTTTCGCCGATTACGATATCCTACCCTCGAAAAATTAAGTATTTTCTGTATGTGATGTATACAAATTTATGTGTTTCATTGTGAATTGCAACATATCGGTTATGATTCAATGCCGTATACTCAATTCTCTGGCTGATGATTCAGTCAAAAGTATCAGGCTTCTATTTATAAAACACTGAGTAGAATGACAGGTAATTCTGGACGAGATGACAATAGCGGAGAGAGATTTTGTCCATTCGCGAATACTTCTTTTGATATCAGGAAATACACACTGGTGAAGGTTAACTTATGTTGTTACTGATAATGAAAATAAGGAAAAGTTCTCTATTTCAGGTCATGTTATATATTTTGAAGCCAGCAGAATGTTTCGGGCAAATTTCTTGTTGGCCAAGACAGTTTGCTACGAGCTTAGCTACCTTCAAAAAGAAAAGTAAGTAGATATTTCGCCTTAGTGTTATCACGGATGACTTTCGCCGTCAGAATATTCTTATCATTGTTATATGTGGCAGAGTGTTGTTAAATCTTTCAAATTTTCAGTCGATGCCAAAGTTCACGGAGATACCACGATTGTTGAAGTTGTGGATGTTGCCGATGTAGATGATTGTAAAGTATTGAAACATAGTCCGGAAACTTGTACGTTATGCACTTGTAACATTCCTACTAAGGTAATTTTGATACCCAAAACATAGCAGCGATTCAGGGGAATTATCTCTGCTTTAACGCTAAGCAGTGTGTTACAGGTCCGTTATTCCGATGTATTAATTTTGGAGCAATTTATGCGAGAAGATGGGACTGTGCTTCCGCAACAACTTACTGGTTTGTGTAAAAAGCAACAGAAGAGAATTGAACGTTGTGTCATGCAGGTAGACTGTAATGTAAAAACAATTGTTTTAAAATCCGGCATGTTCGTAAAAATGCCATATTCAGTGCCTCTACCCGTAATTGTCACGAGATACAAGACTAGCATTCGATTTTGTTGGAAAAATTCATTCTTTTTTAAGAAGCAAATTTATAGGCTCATTGGGCTGGCCTCTTTCCAGATAGAACAACTGCTGATTTCGATCGTTCAGGATATAAACGATTCGCGAGGTCTTTTCATAATTTTTGTGCTTCATTATTATAAAATTGTGTATAAGAGCACTCAGCTTTAAGTACCTCTATTAAAATTTGTTAACTTTGTATAGATTATAGATTGCTATAAATGATCAAATAAATTTACCAAAACGACTTTAGTATTCAGCAAAGAGACCACCGTTAAAAGATGGACTTGTATATAGCATAAGTCATATTTTTACCTTATATAGGTACTGGAACGATGACAAGGAGATCTATCGATTGAAGGAAGAAGTGGTCCCCGGCTCATGGTACTATATTAAACGATATAACACACGAGGAGTTAATTTCAAAAAGAATTGAAATGTCTGGTGTATTAAAAGAAATGTAGGCTTTTAAAGAATGTAAATGAAAGCGTGTTGGAGAGAAATGTCCAAAAATTTTAGTGATTCTTTAAGTCAAACTTCAAGCGAACAGATTCAGACTTATATAGCTTAAATGAATGGAAGTATAAGCAATGCAAACCAGCATAAATTCTTAATTTGTATCGCTAAATAGTCTCTTTTTTAAAATATTCTTCGATGATAGTTATACTCTTTTGCTATGGACAATTAAGATGCAGAACGGCAGAGTTGATAACAGAAATCTCAGTTAGTCGACTCTCTGTTTGTATAAAATAATATGTGTTGATACAAAACGCCTACTGAATCTTATCAGCAAAATATGACTGTTTAGGTTTTAATCTGAAAAGTCATGTCATTTTTCTTATGCGTTTTCTCTGTTCGGTGCATTATCAGTTTCCTATGTTGTTTGTCATTTTCATGTTAATAATAAATATAAGCAATATATTTATTACCATATAGTTTGATTGACAAATACAACAGCTACTAGATATACAAGATTTTCTCATCGTAATCAGTACATTTTGTTCCTGAAGTTCAGGAATATGCTACTGTCTTGTCAGGCTTCAATTTTAAATTTCCATTTTTGAAATAGTTTAAGCAGTGTATTAGGATAAAGTTAACTGTAGCATTGATAGAACTATCAGGACCATAATCGTAAAGGATCTCAAAAATCTGAAATACTCCTGTGCTTGCTTCCTAAATATTATTTACTACTGGCGCCTCACTGGGTAATAGGGTGTTGTTGAGATAGTGCTTCACTTGGATTAATGAAATAATGCTATATAATATATTACATTCCAGAATTCAACTGCAGGTTTTGGCCCTTATTTACTTCAAATGAGTTGTATCTTGCATGTTTCAAGAGTTTTGCATGAAGAGAAGTTTAAAAAATGCATCACTTCCATTTAAATTTTACAGCATTAATTAATATATACCGAATCACAAATTGCAAAGAAGAGTGGCTTTGACCTAATTTCGTTTTATCGTTGGTTGAATATTGGCATTGATGTATGATTATAAAGCCCTTGAGCCATCAAGTGCAGGGCCAGTACAGGTCGATGTCCAGATGCTTTCTTCAGTTTTGCTCGTTTGTTCTAAAAATCAGCAATCTTTTTAATTGGAAGATAATTGATGTTATTCCGAATGCAAACATCGTTTTAGTGTCAAGGGATATTTTGAATTCTGTAAAAAACAATGAATTGGAAGGTAGCGAAGAAATAACCAAACTCCTGGATTCCTTAAATTTTGAAAGATTTTCCACTTTTCATAAAAATTTTTTATTGAATTTTGGAAAATCTGAAAGAATCCCTCCTTTATTGAAATAAAGTAATAGAGCACATTGCATATTGATTTTGATCGATAGATAGCACTAGAAAGTGATTTTAGTGCGAAGGTTGTAAATTAATAAATCAGGTCCGTTTAGCACGGACGAAATATATTTGTACATAATCGTAAAATTGTGTTCTGTAATCTAGAAAATAATAGACAAGACTTTAAAGTGTCAAGAGTACAGAAATACCCCTAACAGATTCTTTTTTCAAATATTTGGATTATTGAAATACTTGAAAATGTTTGACGATGATATAAATATTATTAAGAAAACTAACTGAGAATTGTCGAAAGATTTTAAGATTTAAATAGATTTTTGGATCTCCACTAAGCCAGCAGTAATTTAATATTGAATTTGATTGGCAAAATCAGCTCATCTAATATCTGCAACCATTAGGGAATTCGAACGATTCGAAAATCTCATCAAAATTCGATGATAAGATTGAAATGCGAAGACTTTAAATTGAATGGGTCACTGAATAAATATTAAAAATATAAATAATTTCTATTCCGTCCTCTTTTCTTCTCCCACAAAATAATGAATTTTAACTTCGGATAAGTTAAAGTAGCAATGGGTAATCTGCTTGTATACTTCCGAACTTTTTGAATAAGCCGTGATTGTTAATTACGCACGATTTTCACTCATTTATAAATCTCATTAAAATTCAGCGATATCTGTGAACTTGCAACTTTACAATAAAAGACTTTAGTTGTGTTAAAAGTTATAGCTTTTCGCTGAATCCTATTTGTAGATTTTCTCCAATAAAAGTTTAAACGTGTTGACAATTCCATCAAACAATTCTTTAATAAAACTTTTCGGAAATGTCTAATGGTGATCGTGATGATCACATGTAATAATGAATAATAAACATAATGAACGGGTTATATCATGTCAACAAGGACGGCAAAACTATTTTATCGCTCAATCAAGAGTTCAGTATCGTCGTCTCCTTTCCGCTAAAAGATTGCAACGATAGATAGTCGAATCACTTTGCACCTTGTTATTACTTACCAATTAACATTTCTTTCTCATACCTATCATTAAACAGGCAATCACTCATAACACACATCATATGATTTCAAGAGGGCTGGGAAATTATGAAGTCAATATGTCGAATTATATCTTAGAAAACAATTTTTTCCGATCAGATCAAATCAGGTAGAATTAGAAATAGAATTTGTTGATGACAATGTGTCGGTAATAAAATATAAATTTGTAAAATAGCAGAGAAGTGATAGATGAAAAATTATGTGCTTTTTTGAGATTCATTAAGAAGTGAAAAATGACAGAAACTATCGGCGCAATGGAAGTAAGTGTGATCTAAAGAAATTATAATTATAAGACAATTTAACTGCGTTTTAATTTTAATGCTTATTGACTTTGTAAATAATAATGACTTATATCCAGAAATCTTTTGGAAGAGAAAAAAGTAATTTGCTTGAGAACAAAAATGCGCAGTTTGTAAACAGTTGACAAGGAAAAGATTATTTTTTAAGTTGTAATGTAAAGATTGTAGGATATGGAATGAGATAATTTTTTCATCTTATTACGAATGAATCAAATGATTTTTTTTGACGAAATGATAAAAGTCATCATGGAATGAGATAATTTTTTCATTTTATTACAAATGAATCAAATGAAACGTTTAGAGGAAAGTTTATTTATTAATTGAAAAATTAAATTCAATTATAAGGGAGGAAAAAAGATGAAAAAGTTAATAAAGAAAAGATAAAGATATAAATCAACAGCAAATGAAAAAAAAAGAAATTAACGGGCAACTTTTTCGGTTTCTCTTTGAGAAGGAGAAAATTAACAACGAACAACTACATAGTCCAAAAAGACAAGTTCTGGAAGAAAATGATTTCAGAGCGGAGGCACACATAGCGGCAAATTAGATAGAAAGAGACAGTTGTAAGATTCGATTCCCTGATAATAAATAAATTTATCTAAAACGGTATTTGATGATTACAGAGCTTCTGCGGAGACAGACCTTTTGTCTCTTTCCGCACTTCCATATGCAAAAATGTTATCCCTTTCTAAATTTAGTTCATCCACCTTTCTTACAGGCAAAATTGCGGGCTTAAAACGAGGAAGAACCGATTAATGATTGAATTTATTGTTAAAAGAAACTATTGCATATGAAGTTTTGTACTTTTTGAGCTCATTTTACTTTTTTAATATCTAAATTTTGAAATTTAAAAAATATAAAAGTAGAATGACTATGACATGACGTAAAACTGGTAATGCAATAACAGAATGACTGCTGACTGCTGATAACATCACTATCATCATTACAATTATTCTCATTGTGTATACAAAGATGATGATGATGATCCATTGCATTTTAATGGATTTTTTGAAATTTGTATTAGTGATGATCAGGTAAATTGATCGTTCCACGCTATTTATGTCCACCTGTCATTGTGCTCTTTCATCGTTTTTAAACGATATTTTACGGTAATTTCAAATTATTATATGCACTTACAAAAAGAATTTAATGGATCAACACAAATGTGCAGAAGAAAAAAAGTGCATGAAAAAATCAAAGTTGATGTTTTTAATTTTTGCTTGGTTATCTTTGAGAAATATTCGAGAAGCATCAATAACACTACCGATTACTTTTTGCTTCGAGACAATAACAGTAGACATACAGTTATGTGGTTCAAATGTCACTGTTTGCATCTTAAATGGCACGAAACAGTTAATACGACGATTTAGTTGAAGAAAATTCAGCAATGAACTTTGTCCTAAAGTGTTAGAATTAGTGAAAATTAATTCATGAATGAGCCTGGGGATGGCTATAAGTCCATCTGTTTGCTTCTATCCACTACATGACATCAAATTTTCAGAGGAAAAAACCTAGCAAGAATATATCTGGCCTAGATTGTCTTCTTAAAAGAGCACTCAGACATCTCTAAATTTGCGCCCTCACCTGTCCCCTTTTTCCTCACACGCCCGCTGTTTTCTTGTTTTTTTCTTTCCATTAATTTCGAAAATTCAAAATGCGCATCCGGCGAATGCAAAGTTTGGAAGATAAATGAGGAACAATATGTTGACATTCATTACATACATTCTCTTTTTCCAGTTTGGTATCTCTTCGACAAAGTACACCGTCGAAGAAATATTGAAACATTAGTGAAAATAAAATTCAAACTTCAGCTCGTACACTAATCAATGGTGTAATTGAATGCTTAATTATGAAAAAACTTTTTCTTTTGGAAAAGAATTCGAAATGAAAATAAAAATTATTTGCTGTGAAGAAAATGAATTAAAATACTTTTTTTACTAATGATTAAGATTTTATAGTTTTTATAAAAATAATTGAAATTCATCCATGCTATTTTCATCCACAAAAAAAAACGCTTTTTGATAAAAGTAAAGCTAACTTGGAACCATATTTTAATTTGTGATTCGTTCAGGCCAAGTTCATGTGCCAATTCCTGACGCCGTTTCTCGGTGAGATACCGGTTATCCATGAATTGTTGTTTCAATCGTTCCAACTGTTCAGCAGTAAATGCCGTTCGTGGTCGCTTTTCATCATCATTGAGATTTGTTTCTTTCCGTTTTGTTCGACGTGATCTTGGACCTGAGAGGAATTAAACTTACAAAGAGAATTCTTGCAAAATAAAATTAAAAAGTTGCAAAATTTTTCTACTGTAACTTTTTCCGTAACAATATAAAAAGTTACAGTAATCTTAAAACATTTAGACAAATGATGAATGAGTTGATGAGTTACGAATTCTAATGGAGTCTTCTAATGGAAGCTTATCCAAAATCTCAATGGTTATGATAATTTGTACAGCAATCATTCATCATAAATAGGTAAAGATTATAATGTGTGATAATTGTATTTACTGATTATGAAGCAGTTTTCATGATGAATGAATGTAATGATGCAAAACTCCGCATGCAAATTAGCGTACTTGCCAAGAAGGGATATGAGAACGGTAGGAAAATTACGCAATCGTACATCTCAACCTCTTATACCCGATTACTACCCAAGTTCTGAAGTTTTTAAGATCTCTCGCAAAATATGTGATAGAGCAAACTTTTAATGTGCATCTATCACTTACATATATATATATATATATATATGTATATATATATAT
>UPTC01000313.1:0-18723 GCA_900537255.1 Acanthocheilonema viteae
AATGATAATAAATCTTGTAAAAAAGGAATTTATTGATTGTGATAAGATGCATAATTTTTCTCGTAGTTGAAGAAATGAAATGTATGAAATGAGAATACTAAAACTTACTAAGACGATTATTTTTCGAAAAGATCTGTTCTTTTCTCTTTCTTTCTCCTTCAGTAAACTTTAATAGCAATTCACAATAATTAATGATGACCACATGGTGGGAAATTTTGTTTGCAAGAAGTAAAGAAAATTTGATAAAATCATTTCGAAAGAATTTAGCAGTTAAGAGAGGAAAGGTGTTGAGCGGTAAAAAGTAAGCCACAAATATCAATGACATCAGAGGATTACAACGATGAAAGAAGTTAAAAGGACAAGCGGTAAAGCGAAGAGTTTCAGAAGCAAAATTTGAGGAAATGCAAAGGTGCTTCATCGTCGAAACAACTCTGCCAATAATTTTTTTTTGCAAAAAATTACAGCGGCTGCTTTCTGTCTCAATACAGCAATTGTTTATCCATTGCTTCCCATCTCTCCCTCTCTCTCTCTCTCTCTTTCTTTCTCTTCCACAGTCTCTTTATAATCCTTCTTAGAAAAAAAAAAAAAACTTTGACGGATTGTCAACAAGTAGCAGAAAATAACAGTAGAAAGTATGAGAAACTTTCCAAAAATTATTTCATCTTTTTTTGTGAGAAGTTTCAAAATCATTAAAGTAGAAATAGAGGGGAAAAGAAACGATAGAGAGAAGATTTGAAGTGGAAAAAAAAGAGGAACTTATGAAATTTACTACTGTACTTGGTGTTCATAATTTTGAAAAGTTAAAAAATTATTGCCTGAAGTGTGTGAAAATGGATTTAGAAGATGAATTTTTTGGATTCATTTTTTTAATTGAAATTTTAGTTTATTCATAGCTAATCGAAGTGATATTTAGCACAGAAGTGTAGCTAATAAAAATATTTCAGAAGTAGTTATAAAAAATAATAATAATTTCATGATTTATTTTTTCTTTCAGCAACAACAGTAATTTTAGGTGTTAAAAAATTTCCCATTGGAAAAAGTAATTATTTTTATAATATTACAATGATATGATAGTAATGACTATTTTATGCTAGTGATGCTAAAAGAAAATAGCGAAAAAAATGAAATTACAAAATTATTATCATTTCTTACAACTATTCATTTCTAAAATATTATTATTGTGGATGATAAAAATCATAATTTTATCATAAATAATCATTGTTAAAATTTTTTTACCGTAAATAATTATTATTGAAAAAACTGGAAGATTTGGTAATTCATGAAAAGATTTAATGGACATATACATATATTTATCAAAAATAATTATTTCAAATTAGTATGAATGCTCAATTAGTAATAAATTACATTTCATTTCAAAACGAATTCAAATTATTTGTAAGTAATTCAGGGAATATTCGCATTGCAGTTATTTTCTATTGAAATCCATTCTCGATCCGGTCAGTAAATGCTCGACAGTAAAGCACATTGGATAATTCAACAGTCATTTATGAATTTTCAGTATTTTTTTTCCTTTCAATTAAATGGTGAGTTATTTATTAAATTTGTTATTCATCAAAAGAAAAATTTAGATTTTTCTGTTGTCTTTTCCATTATTAGAGAGGATGACGGTGCTGCTCGTCATGCAAATGACTTAAGTAACTTAGAAATGAAAATTATCAAAAAATTTCAAATGAACAGATCTATTAATCCAGGAGGGCAACTTTATCTCCTTTTATTATAAACGATAATTAATTGAATAGTTCAACAATCTAAAGCTATCAAGCTTATTTCGTAAAAAAAAAACAATAATCGTTTTATCAATTCTGAATAGAAATATCTGTTTTATCACTTTCAACACTCATTCCTCTTTTATCACTTGCTGCTTTTCATTTTACCGCCACTTTCTCGTCATCTGTAAAATTTCCATTACGATTACTGAAGAATTTTGGTGTAAAAATTAAATTTCCTTTAAGAAATATTGATCGTGGAACTAAATATTTTATTGTAATTTTATTAGCAAAATCTTCGACTTCTTATTCTATTCGCTTTCCTTGGCTTAATTGTATTCATTACATTTCAATATATACTGCTAATTTTATGACCTCTAATATACCTATAAAAATAGAAATTAAAATTTTGCATGTAAGATTTGTTGTTTGTTTACATATATATACACTGTGAAAACAATAATTTTCACACTACAGCTAAACTTTATCAACAAATAACAAAGGCGTATTCGGTTCCGACCATTTAAGACAGTATAATTTAAATCTTCGAACGATGCAAAAAAAAACTTTAAAAATAAGACAAAAAGAGGAAATTATCATAATTAACTTTTACAACAGCAAGCAGTACGAAGGATCAATGATGAAAATGATTAGATGATTAAAATCAGATCTATTAATGGATCATTTTTTTTTCCCTTCATGATCTTATAACTTCGGAATCTTGCAAATGATTCCTATAAAAGATCATTGCTATCAACCATTTAATATATCCACTAATCAATTTTTGGATAATGAATTAGATAGAAAACAAAACTATTTCAATTTTTAATATGAATTTTCCAATTCAATTTCTCATTCCTAAAATAATATTATTCATTTCCAACAGTAAAATTTTCGTAAAAGATATCAATGCAGAAAAAAATCTCATTAGCTGCGGATAATACAGTAGAAATTTTAGGAATTATTCTTTTCTGAAACAACAAGAAGTCTGAAAGATATATCAAATGGTTCCATCAAATATACGATATGCAAAAATGTTTAGTTTAGTTTATGAATTCAATAATAAGCTTAAAAATTAGCAATTACCAAAATTCTTCAAATTTGCACATATAACATTAATTTTTTTTCCGAAAACTTATGGATGAAAAGTAGAAAAATCTTTTCAGATCATAAATTAATGGCTACATGAAATGCATTAATGATGGATTATTTTTGGACGATTGCCCGTTAAAATGGCTGTTTTCCGAAGTCGGCTACTTGGATAATTGACTGTTTCACGTCGGCGTATCATTACAGAATCCATGCTGAGCCAACGATGTGCCAACGCTTCATCAGTTCGCATACGTCTCCTAAAATTAATATTAAAAATTAACAAATTGACAAATTTATCTATCATTAATTATTATAAGAGCTATGCAAAAAGAAAAACGAAAATCTGAAGTAAGATTTAAACTAGTCTAAAAATATAACTTACATTGGATCTTTCTTTAGCGCCCAGGTTACGAATTTCAATGATTCTTCCGTTGCTTGTACTTGGATTAAATTTGGATTACATTTCTGATAAATTATACTTTCCTTAATTTCATCATCCGAATCATCAGCCGAAGCAAATGGATGGAATCCACTTAGTCTGAATTAATTTATTCTTTTATATACACAGTAACATAAAATATTTAAGCATAAAAATAGCAAGTTCTATTCAAATTTCGCTTTTCAATTCGTCTTTAGAAAATATTGTCTTCCTTTTTTTTCTCTCTCTCTCTTTTTCTCTCTCTGTAAAATTTGGTTTTCCATATAGAATGTATAAAATTTGTGTACTTTTTCATCGTTTGAAAAGAATAAGAAAAAAATTAAGTATAAGTTTTACTTACAAACAGAAAGTAATCACGCCAAGACTCCAAATATCAGTTTGGCCTGTAATAGGAACTTTTTTCTCATCTGTACGCAATATTTCTGGTGAAGTCCAGTATAGATTTGGTTTTAACGGTTGTTTAATTTCATTGCTAATTTTTTGTGCTGATGCAAAATCGGTAAGTTTAATTTGCCAAGATTGTCGAGACGAGAATAAAACATTTGTTGCTTGTACATCCATATGCACATAACTGAAAATTATGCGATTTTTATTTATATTTATACAATTATATTATTTACAGTATTGATTAAACTCTATTTACTTATTTATGGAAAGTCCATAAATAAGTAAATAGAGTTTAATTAATACTGTAAATAATTATACTATTTACTAATACGAAATACTATTCACTTATATTCATATAATTTATTGACAAGTACAATTTAATTAATATTATAAGTAATGATGCTGTCACCAATATGAAGTACCACTTACTTATTCGTTTATATTTATACAATTTGCGCATAAGTAAGTAAGTACAGTTTAATTAATATTACAATTATACTATAAAGTGATATAAAGTACCATTTACTGCCATATATCATTTCAAAAATTTTCATAATTAATATCATACCCTCTGAAATGCATCCAATGAAGAGCAGATGCAATCTGTACAATTACTCTACTTATTTGCTCCTCGTTATAACTATCACGATATGTAAATCGCTCAAAAATATCTTCCTGATATCGTTCCATAAACAAAAATAATAATTCATTTCTAAAATTGAATGGAAATTAAATAATTATTTTATTATGTCAGATTCAAGAATGTAATCTCAAAGAAAAAATTTGTAAAAGTTAATCCAATTTAATCTCTTGATCATTTATCAATACTATAAAATAATTTAAAAAAGTTATTAGAGACTTTTTTTCATTGCTCATTGATTATCCTAACAAATTTAAATAATTTGAAATTTTGATTAGATGAAAAATTCTAATATCCTACCGCTGATAAGCAGCAATTAGACAGGCAATATTTTCTTGCTGACACTCTTTCATAGCTTCAAATTCAGTGGTACCATTAGCACCCTCAACATTAACATTCCGAATTTTGGCTATACAATCAGCGTCTGATTCTCGAGATTTATCAATGGCAAATGCAATTTCACCGAATCGACCGCGAGGTATCGGAGCAATAAGCTATAAAAGTGTTTATAGCATTTTTATAGAAAAAAAAAAAACATTTGGAGTTTTCAATTCTAAATGCGAATTTAATTTCCCAAATTAAAAATATATTTAAGCAATAGAAACAAATCAGAATTATGATTGATTTATAAAAATTTTTAATTTCTCAATGTTTTTAATCAAAAATTGAGTTTTTAATTAAAATGGAATTCAATTAATTGGAATAGGAAGAGCAAAAGAAAATAATTGCCTGGAAGCGTTTCTCTGGCTCTTCTGAGACATTCAATGTCAAAATTTGAGTTTGTAGTTTTAAACCAATTTCTTCTACTTCGGTTTTTTCTTCATCCTCTTCCTCCGTAATCTCACCGAGTTTCTTAGATTTTGAAATTAACCGTGTTTGTGGCGGTTTTGAAATGACACATACACGACATTGCTCTTGAAGTTTTTCAATTTGAAGTTTTGGTGAACCTAAAATGTGCAATGAAATATTTATGAATGAATTTATATAATTCAATATATCCATAAAACACTGAAAATTACTGATTACTTTCGAGATTTCTCTGCAAGAACCTTTTTAAGTTTTTCTCTTCTAATTACTATACATTTTATAAGATTAGATCATTTCCAAACATTACTTTTACGAATCCTGTAAACTGAAGACTATCACTCATTACCGCATTGCTGTAAAATTTTGAATTTCACCAAGATGCCCTTTCAGCTCTAATAAAATTCAAACCTTTTGGATGTGTTTGTATGATTCGAGAGGTCAACGATGGAGCACCCCAACCGAATTCATTTTTAGCAGTCACACGAAATTGATAGATGCCTTGTGGTGTTAAATGTCGCACAACTGCTGCCTCATCTTCTATTTTATCCGAAACAAGACGCCACTCCGAGAAATGATCATTTTCACCTGAATACAAAGAATATGCAATTTTTTTTGTCATTTTAAAAATCAAATTTACATTCAATTTAAACTTTGTGAGCATTATCAAAAGAAGATTAAACTTCCAAATTGTGAATTCAATTCAAACATGGAAGTTTGAAATTATGAATGATAAAAAATTTGTGTTCATCTCTAAATTAAGCCTCTCATATTTCATCATTCTGAAATTATTCGGTAAATTTCAAAACAAACAATGTGTACCTGCTGGTCGAACTTCCAGTTTATACATGAAACATTCCAGGCCGTGACTCATTTGTGGTACTTCCCAAGTAATAAATACTTCAGTATCCGATGAAAGCTTAACTTCAGGTCGACCGGGTGGTGCCGGTGTATCTAAAATAAAAGGATAATTTTTGATTACATATTTGCACGTTCAACTCTAATTATACCTCCTAGATTAGAAAATTAGATTTCACATGAATGATAAAAGATACCTCCGATAATTAGTCGAGCAGAAGTCTTATCCACACCATGTTCATTTGATGCAACGCATGAGTATTCACCGAGATCGGTTATATCGATCATTTGAATTGTTAGTTGACAATGACCATTTTCATAAAATATCTAAAATTATAATGATAATGCAGTTTAAATGATAAGTTATTTAAAGTGAAAAATTGTAAAAATTGAAATGAAATATGTGCAAACCTTATGTTTATGATCATCCACAATAAGACTTTCATTGAAAAACCATTCAATGATTGGTTGTGGATTACCAACCACAGCACATTTAAATATTACTGTGCATTCATTTCCCATAAATGGTAGATCTTTTAATCGATTTCGGAAAATAGCACCAAAAGCTAAAAAGAATAATTTTTAAATAATTTCCCTATCTAATTTTAAAATATGATAGCTTCTCAAAAAAAAAAACTAACAAAGACATATCAATGTTTCAAAAAATGAAATTTGAAAAAAAAATTTAGGTAGCATTTTTTTTTTTACTTCCATTTTCTCTGGTTGCTGCTGGTATTGCTTTACTGATATCACTGCGAATACGTCTTATTGCACCAAGATGTGATCCACGCATATCACGTTCCAAAATTTCCACTGATTTTGCAATATTTTCATCTTCACGTATCAAATCAGTAAATCTGAAAGATCTTTGAATGATTCATTTATAATCAAACAAAAATTTTGAAATAAAACATTTTGAATTAGTGAAAATTTAAATTGAAAAAAGCGATAAGAACCATATGGCACCTTCTTCTTTCTCTAACAGTAATATCTTGATTACGATAACCGAGATATCCTTGATTTACCAATGGTGCACCATCACCCCATAACTCACGTCGATAATCACGAACACGTGCATTAAAGCCTGCACCACGTGTTGCAAGCAAAAGCGTTTCGGGACCAATCTAGAAAGTTAGTCTGACTGAAATATAATTCCCTTTTATGAGCTTTTTAAAATTATTTCAAACTCATAATTTCATTTCTAACTTTCCCAAAAATATTACAGAACATTGGAATAACCCTTTGAATGGATGTTCAGTAAAAAATTTAAAATTTAAATAATATTATAAATTGAAAAAAAATAGATGTTAGCATGAGAAAAATACTATCAATTTTTAAGTAATCATCGATAAAATTTCCAAAAGCAAAAGAGCACCACCCGAACTTTAATGGTATATTTTTAAAATACTTTCAACCATTTCAACGACAGCTTTTTCGCTTGTCGAGTAAACTGCGATCGAAAAACTCAATTATTCGAGTTAATTAATTACCTGATATCGACTTTCCCACGGGAATTCATCATCATCGATATCCGGTTTTTTGAATTCGATATCCTCATTATATATATTCTTTGGACGTAATCGTTCCATTTCTTCGCGCTGCAATTTTTTTTTGTATTCCGGAATTATAACAATGCCGCTGTTTGGTAAAACCGATAAAATTTCAATTAATCAAATGCCTAAAGTTAATGCTCGTCAATGAATTTAAATGCGAAATTAATACCGATTTCATCTATGAAAATGTACCAAACAACTGTTTATCATTAATCATAATTTTATTGATAACAGAAGCTTAAGCTTACTTCTTTCTTTCTTCTTTTCTTCATCTCCTCAATTTCATTCATTAAATTTTCAAATTCATCTTCATGCTTTCTCTCAATGGCCGTCTGTTTTTCAGGAATTTTTTCCACTTCAAGAAGTTGCGGTTTCGAAATTGTAATTTCTCCTTTTGTTCCTTGTTTGGTACCAATTACTACCTAACAACAATTGATAGTGAAATTTATAATAAATTTTAAAATTTAAAAGGAAATAAATGGATTCAATGAGGATGTAATAATCTCACTTAAATAAATAAATGAATGCAGATTAGGAAACAAATCAAAAATAAACGAATTAAAAAATTTTATTAACTTTAATTATAACAATAATTACTAAGGTTTAAAATTGAAATTTTTGATTATAAATATATGAAACTTACTCCCATAGTATATTCTCTTATCGGTGAGAGTAGTACAGGACTTTTTGTGCCAGGTAACGATGGTAGACTACGTGGACTTCGCGTATCCAACAGTACATCTAAACTTTTATTATCATTGTAAAATATAAAATGATTTAATAACTTTTCTTCGCTCTTGTTCTTTTGTTCACACCTGATCCTTTCAATCTCAAGTCCTCTAGTACTAAAACTTTTCATTATTTGAATTTGTACTGTTCATAAAATTACCATCGAGTACTAAGGAATGATTCTCCAGTCCTTCGAGAAAAAGCGGTGCACCAACCGGAATGCTTGGATCTGACTGTATTGGATATCGATACTGAAATTTTATAATAAAAAGAAAAAAAAATCAATTCCTACTTGTTGATCTCATTAGATTTCAATCAGAGTTGGCTGTAAGCAATAAACTCGAGAATGCTTAATTAGGATTTTTTAAAATTAAATTGCACAAATCAGAAATTAACCAACTATTTGAGCCAGCCTACTTCATCAGAACATTAACAGTATCAATCCTGATTTCAAAATATATCTTACTGTCCCATAATTTTCACATTTTCCTCCTCTATCTGCTACAATAACAGTTCTCTCAACCTAACTGGCCTATTTTTTTTTTCCTTTGAAATCTCAAAATTAGAAAAATCTTCTTTCCATCTTAACAATCAGATGGAACTGAAATGATTTGATTCAGGCGGAATGATTCAAATCCGATTACGATTTTAAAAAATCAGAAATCAGATTTTAAATAAATAAAATTATACTTCACTCGTAAGTATCAATATCATATAAAACTATTCTAAAACACTGAATAAACCGGAAATACCACATCAGTATTGGAGCAATATTCCGGGAGTGATGCACCAGCACTTCCTGTACCACCCGGTGAAGGAATTGATGTACCATCCAATGAAAACCCT
Source organism: Acanthocheilonema viteae (assembly GCA_900537255.1). NCBI lineage: Eukaryota > Metazoa > Nematoda > Chromadorea > Rhabditida > Onchocercidae > Acanthocheilonema > Acanthocheilonema viteae. Next base: position 9,076 of record UPTC01000313.1, read on the forward strand.
TCCACTTGTGGAGTTGATGATTTGCTACGACTTTTCTTCTGCCTCATTTGTATCTGTAACAGGAAAAATTGTATGATAATAACAAATCTGAAGAAAAAAATAATAATGAAAAATAAAAAGTTAACAATATGATCAAAAAAAAAATTAACAAAATTTCATATAAAATTTTTGATAAAATTTTTTCCTAAATAAAACACTATTGGAAAATCAGAAAAAAGTAAAAAAATTGCAATTAATAATTGCAAAAATATGATTTGAAAATTTAAAGAGCAAAATTTTTATCGTCAAGGAAACATTTAAAGCTTGAATATAATTTTAGAAGATTTTACGCCGCTATCAACAAAGAAATTAGTCGCTAGAAAAGAAAAAGACAAAAAAGAAATAAAATTTCCATTCAATAGTAATTAATGAGTAGGATTAGAGGGAAATAGAAAAATTCCTCGGGAAAGAAATAATGAAAAGAATGAAAGATGAAACTAATTAAATTGACTTTTCACAAAGATCGTATTTTTTTTTTTGAAAAATTTGTTCAAAATAATAAGTCGATAAACTTGAAGATTTCGCTTTTCTCACTGATTGATCAAAAAGATGTTTGACGCATCAAAAAAAAAGTTACCTTATAATAAATCTGACAAATTAAAAAAGTTATCCTGTAATAAATATCTTGTAATAAGTTACTTTGCAATAAATTTCTTGCCGCGAAAACAAAAAATGGTTTTAAATAAATCTTTTTAGTGCTATAAAAAGCATAGGAATAAGCAAAATAACGCTAGAAAAATTGAAGGTTGTGCTAAAGTTTACTTTTGATCCTTAACTGATGAAAATATGATAAAATGCGGAAAATAAAGAGTTAAAAGTATTTACTGCACCTGAAGGTTTTTTTTTGATTTCAAAAAATATCATTTTTATTTCTGTGCAGTTATGTTTTCATAAAAATTTCTGATGAAATAGAATAAGACAAAAATAGCTGTCAAGAATTTCCTCATTCCATAATTATTAACGGAAATTATCTCACCTCAGATATTTTATGCAATGATTCCGGTTCATCATGTGAAACTACTGAACCGTTTACCGATGTTTCCTCGGAAATATCCGATAAAATTCGATTTGCAATTTCTTCTTCAATTTCACGATGCTCTCCGTGAACGAGCTGCAACGGCAACATCTGAAATTTGGAATTGTTAAAGAGAAGGTAGATTTAGACTTATAAAATTGCAAAAAATTTGATCAATCAATTCTTCGATTTTTCCGCAAATCAAATAATAGGAAATAGATGATCATAAGTTATAAATTATCATAAGTTAAATTCATAAAATAAAATCCTAGAAATTGACCTCTCCGTTCTTCTTCAGGGCCTATTTCTGAAGAAGATTGAGAGGTCAACTTCTTGCACAGCTTCTATTCTCTCCCTTTGTTACTCCCTGTCTCTTTCGTGAAATGAAAAATCAACGGAGAAAAATTAATTTAAATATTTAAAATTAATATATCTAAATATTCTCTTCACTAAATCTTGATGAGCTTGAAAATGGATATATCATTCACAGCTTTAATATATCAATTATAAATTATTGTTTGTAAAAATTTTCGCAACAAGTACACTGTTGAAACAGGAATGTCGACAAGAATCGATTTCTAGCCAAACTTATTTGTTAGCAATCTTCAAAAGTTAATCCGCAACATTTAAACTATAAAATAAACAATAGATAATTTTAAATTCAATCTAGTAATTTTGATATCATTTCGTTCTTTTTTTACATTTCGTACTCTTAAAAATATTTCAAAAATTGTGTCCCAATTCCTCTCCTACTTTTACTGTAAAAATTATGCAAAAATTTTCTCACCGTATCATCGAAAAAATCCGTTGAAGTACGAGGCTTCTGTTGCAGTAATCTTTGTGATGGCGTTTCACCCTTTTCCTGTGGTTGCAAATGTCGTTTTGAAACATTTTCATAAACAACATCACGTGGTGAAACACGATCTTTGATTTGTAAATAATCATAAATATCATTGGGCTTACAACGAGCTAATCCTTGTACACGCTGCGGCAAATTTGAACCAATCAAATTTACATTAGGAGTCTAGAAAATATTTTTTGTTTAAAGAGTTGCAATTTTATAATTAACCTAAAACTTTGTCTGACAAATTATGGCGGTTCGAAGAAAACATCAAACGAAATTTTGAAAGTTGTTTACAACATAGCTATCAAAAAATTTTTACACATCATCACTATTCTCAGAGTTAAAATAGCAAAATGAGAAAGTTTAGTATGGAAGAAAAAAAATATTAAATTTCATATTCATTTCAAGAAAAATGATAGAATGAAAGAAAAAAAAAACTCTAAACTGGGACTGTATAAAATTTTAAAAACTTTTAAAAAATCATTTCTAAAATTTCAAAAAGTGGTGAAAATTTTCAGATAATACCAAAATTTTTTTTTTATTTTTAAAAAAGTTTTGCCATAAAATTGCAAGTGCTTCAGATGTTTAATAGATTTTTTTTTGAAGAAATCAAACATTGCATACATTTTTTCCTCATCCATGCATATGGAAATTATTACAAGATTATTACAGTCTCTTAATAAAATAATCAATTAATTCCACTTAACAACAATTACAATAATTTCTATAATAATAATTAACCAGTACTATTTTTCGCAAACCTGAACAGTGCTCATTAATTGATCGGTTGGAGTTTGCTGAACGAATACTCGTCTTTCCTGAAAGTAAATTTGCTATTATTTATTAACATCTAATCGCAAAATCTAATAGTTATATGGCAATTAATTAGTGTTAAAAAAGAATAACCATATCTTTTTTTTAATAATCGATATAGTGATATTTAATATTCTATTATAATAATCCAGTATTAATTAGTATTTAAAAATGTGGAAAATTTATACAAAAAAATTGATTATTAAATCATTTTTAAAACTATCATTTCATTATGCTAAAAAATTACCAGCCATTTATGCTTATATTTAAATTCTCGTAAACATTCCGATGTAATTGGAGCATTTTCCAAGAATTCTTCTGAAAGCCATGGATGACGCAGTGCTTGGTCAATATTTAGACGACCACTGAAAAAGAAAATATTGATAAAATAATTTATCAGTTAAATCAATTAATGTGACAATCGGTGACAGCATTATAGAGTTAAAAAAAAAAGAAATGGTGTTAAATATAGTAAGCAAATACATCACTCTTTTGATATTAACTTTATTTTTAATTAAAAATCATTAAAATTATTACCGTGGATCAAGAACTAGTAATTTTGAAACGAAATCCTTAGCATTACTGGAAATTTGATCGAATTCCTCAATATCAAATCTATACTTGCCTAACATAACATTACGCACCGTTTCATTATCACTGTCACCAAGGAACGGTGAAATACCGGAAAGTCTGAAATGACATTGAATGTAATTCATATTTGAAATTTTAACTATTTAAAAAATAAGTCAAATTGAATTATCGATCCAAATATTATCAAAAAAAAAAGTGAATTGCAACAATGGAAAACTTACAAAACATAAGTGAGAGTACCAACACTCCACAAATCGGAAGCAAGAGTAACCGGAGTACCAGCCGCAATTTCCGGTGAAACAAATTCTGGACTGCCCATTATATTAGCAATTACTTTACCCCGTATCAACCGCCTTGAATTTATAACATTTTTTTTTTAGCAAAAATAATAAAATAAATAATTTCCTCAATTTTGCTTCCATTGAACATTTTTTTACAAAAAAAAAAATTAATCAATTCAGTCCTTTTTAATGATATATTCAATAATTTCATTTCATGTAATGTTTAATTAAGTGATACTAATATTTTTAATTTTTTTGAGTAAAATGATTCCCAATTTTTTTGGAACAATTAATAATTATAGCTGATTTTTTTTGCCATAACATCCTACAAAAACATCAATTTTCCAAATGGAATTTGAAACGATCACTTTTTTGAACTGAAAATTTGACAAAACGATGATAGCTATCATCAATTGCTTTTTAAATTGCAACTTTACTACTATTATTATTACTGCAAAACTTAAGGAAAAGAATTTAACTAAGATTATTTCATCTTCGAAACGATAGAATAAAAGCAGAGAATATATGGCAAAAAATCGGTTTAAACCAAAAAAAACTTTGACCTTTAAATATATGACCTTTAAAAAAGATATTTTTATTTTCCAAACTGGAAAATGATTTTAAAAAAGATTTTTTTAATTTCCAAATTGAAAACTTTTCCATATTAAACAAACAGCATTCCATCATACTGAATCACCTGTTTAATTTAGCAATGAAATATATTAGATAAATTTCGAGCTAACTTCCATGAATTCAAAAATATCAATTTCTAAANATACATTTGCTATTTTATTTTTTAAATAAAANTNAAAAATCAAAATAAAATTTNTTTATTCAAAATTTTCTTATACCTGCTTTGACCGAAATCAGCCAATCGAAGATGATCATCTTGTAATAGAATCACTTCAGGCCTAATATCTAAATGAGCGATTTTCTTGTCGTGCATGCATTTCAGTGCATGCAAAAGTTGCTTCATAAATACTTGCACTTGCCGTTCGCCAGTAACATGCTCTGTTTTTTTCACTGGACTCGAAATTAACGAATCCAACAATGAACGATTTGCACTTAAATTAAAATTTAGTAATAATGAAGACATTTCTGCATGGCTTAATTAACTACTAGCAACAATATAATGGAGTAGAAGTAATGAGTTCAAATTTATACAATTAAAATTAATAAACAGTATATGAGGCCTTATTATTTGAATTTTTCATGTTAAATTACGATAATAATTTGAATATTTTAATTTAAAATAATTTTGCAAAAATTAGAACAAATAGAATATCTTCTTTAGCGATTGATAATATTCACAAAATTGTTAAAGGCTTTGAAAAAGCGAATAATCCAATAACGGTTAATCAATTATATCAGACGAATTGCAAAAATTTCAATAATAAAATAGCAAGATCAGCGCAGTTAATACAAGCATCCTCGATGATAATGATAACGATAATGAATACGATAGTGATAATGCTGATAAATAATTGTCAACTATCCATTCATTTTCAGAAATAAATAAATTAGTGCGACATGAAGCATAAAAAACAACACATTTAATTGTAAAATTATCTTTACGAATTTTTTCAAAGATTTTTCGTTTGAAAATAAAAATTTCCACTTATAAAATGTAAGACAGAAATATAGGAAAAGATGTGTTTTATTCGAATTTTTTTATAAATAAAATAGCAAAAAAGATTGCTATTATTTAAACAGTATAAAATTTAACTTTTTTGTGACAAAACAAATATTTTTCAAGAGATTCCGAATGAGTGAGGAGAAAGAAAAAGCTGATCTAAAATTAAAAAAGACAAAAGAAGAAAAAATTTTTTTTCTGGGATGAATTAATAGAATAAATTGACGGTTAGCATTAAATTCGATATTACAGTACGAAAAAATGGAAATGAATTGAAAGGTAAAAGTAATACAGGTGTGTTTTTTCTTGTTATGAACTGAATTGATCAATTTAATTGGGTGATTTTTTTTGAACTTTCATAATTGAAATGTCTTTTTTTTCTTGTCGAAGATATCAAGCATTTATTTGAAAATTTCAATGGATAATGATAAACTATTTTTATCCATTGATTTATTTATTTGATCATTTAGCTATTAATTATGCTTTTATTTAACAATTTGAATATTTTATTTTAATTTTTTGAGTTCGTTAAATTATCAAATAATATTATCAAGAAAAAAAAAGTTTACCAGATTGATTCGTAAACCATTATGATAATAGAATACAGTGATGAGATATTGTAGAAGATATATTGTCAATAGCAATAAGTAAGAATAGCAGAGATTGAAAGCATTCAGGATCGTTGATAACAGTGCAAGCTAACTAACAGGGAATGAATGATTCGGAATGAACATTTCATTATTCATTGATTTCATCTCATAATTATTGCCCGTCTAAATGGATGAACTCCCATTTCCTTCAATCCGTTCTCAATCTATCGATCTTCTTAAACTTTTTTTGAAAGTTTTGAATAACTAAATGATGGAAGAATTATTTTAACATTAATTGTATTCACTTTTTACACTCAATTTTTGAAACAACAAACAGCGGAGGAAACTTAAATGACAATTATGAGGGAGAGAGAGAGAGAGAGAGAGAGAGAGAGAGAGAGAGAGAGAGAGAGAGAGAGAGAGAGAGAAAGAGAAGGAGAAAGAGGAATGAAATATATGAACTAAATGCTCAATCAAATAATCAATTCATATTTTTTTAGAAAATGCAGGAAAAAAAGCAAATTTTTAAGTTTTAAAAAATTCTTTCAAAATTTGTTTTCAAGAGATGAATCATTGACGCATTCTTTTAAGTTTTTATCTTTCTATGCTTCTTTTTAATGCATATTTAATAAAACATTTGAAATGGATAAATTCGTTTAATAGAAAGGTGAATGCTTGAAGGAAAAAAGAAAGCGCCGTTGTTATATCGATCAGTAAATTAAATAATGAAAAGGATAAGATTGTATATTATAAAAACGATGCAGAAATTAATGTTTAAAATTGAATACATCCTTTTTGCTTTTTAAATTTGCCTTATTTTTTCGTATTTTTCTTTCGTGAAATTCCGGCTTGTATTTTTAAATCATTGCTTTAAACACCTCAGATTATTTTAAGTCTCTCCGTCATCTATTTACAATGTTGTGAAGCATTTAGTACTGCTTAAAGCTTCGAATTTCATCGGTGAGAGCAAATTAATTGCTCGCTTGTATTATTTCAAACTTTCTAAACTTCTTAAAAACAAGCTAAACCTACGAGAAATGCTATCTTAATGATTGATGCAGTATACTGAAATAAACTATCGAAGTATAAGATATCGCAATTATACAAATATATAACTTTTCAAATAGTGCGAGTGACCTGCACAACTCTTCCTGTTTTCAAATTATCTCAAATTTCACAAATAAATCAAACTTTTGAAATGCACATATACTTTCACGTTCTCATTTACAAATATTCAATGTATTGTTATTAATTAAATGCTTAAATTTGTCATTTACACAATATACTGAATACTTTCCTGTTAGATTGAATCTGTTTAGAATTTGCAAATTCAATTCTTGAATAAATTCCTTCCCTTTTTCGTCTTTTTTTAATTTATTAAAAAACAAAAGCTAATAATTGTAAACAAAAGTATTGATAATTTTCAAAATTTAATAAAATAATTTTAGTAATCCTTATTATCAAAATCCTCAAAAATTATATAAATTATTTTGCAGCAGTGATGGTAAAGTCTGGTTCGACCGTATCAATGTATCAAACGATTATCAGTTCTGTTTCGTGCTGTACAATTCATGAATACGTCACTTTTGAAATAAATTATTTTGCTGATTGATACATCCGTAATCGAATTAACCGACTGTTCTTCAATTCATACAAAATCATTTGTGTAATTATTTGTTGTCAAATTAATTTAAATTTATTAATTACCAAGAAAACTATGTAAATGTACGGAAAATTTTGAATTGGAATGTCGAAAATTTTCATCTGATCATTATTTTAACTGTTCCAAAAAAAATGTTTTTTTTCAAAATCTAAGGATTATCACTATTTAATATAAGACTTAGTAAAATAGTTATTTACTATTTACCAGTCAAGTTTTCGTTCCTGTAAAAGAAATGAAGAATTTTATTTTTTATTTTAAAATAAACTGTTGAGAAGACATTATTTGCCCTTCTAGCGTTTATTTATTTATCAAAAGTAAACTACCAATCGAAATAACTTGTAAAGTATTTTATCGAATCTGCTTAAAGTATTTTATTTTAGTTTTCTTTGATAAACTAAAATAAAATTGACATGTTTTATTGTAAATAAAATAAAAATGTTTTTCTCTTCATTTAGCCTCTCTGTTATCTCAATTTTTTTTTTTTTTTGAGAATTTATCTCATCCTTCTCACCACTAACAATAAATGTTGCTTTAAGTTAAATTAGTTAATAGAAATTAATAAAATAAAGTGATTTAAAAAATTCCAGATTCGATAATAATTTAGCTTTTAAACTTTCAGAAACCACCTCTAAATTCCCTTTAATTAAATCAGTTAAGGAACCAATAGATGGAATAATTGGAAGAAAAAAAATTTGGAAAAATTTAAGAAAATTTTAAGAGGCAGTTCAAAATATAAAATTTTGTCAATTTTCAGAAAAAAATTGACTTCAATTATCGTGATGATAGGATAGGGTTGTATTTCAAAGTTTACAAAATTTTGTCAAAAATTCCACTTAAACTGCAAGCCTTTTTTGCAAATCATAAATGTTAATTGACTTAAAATAAAGTTTTCCTTTTTTAAAGAAAAAATAAACAAATGAATGAAAATAAAGTCAGTTAATTAACCAATTAATTATTGTATCATCTTGCATTAGATTTTTTTTAAGTTTTAAATTTGTGATTATATCGGAATTTTTTCATTATTAATTTCTCTTTGCTAGCCATATAAAATATTACTTTTCATAGATGAGAACAGCAATGCCCTGATCCATTATTGCCTGATGAAGTTGTATGATATTCGGATGATCCAAACTATTTTGTACTTCAATATTACGAGCTAAATTTTCGTCTAGTGCACGTAACTGGGCCAAGAAACGTTTTTGAGTGGCAATTTCGGTGACATGAAATGGTGCCCCAGCGGCTGCAGCTCTGCAAATACAGAAAACAAATAAACAAGACCTCGTTTTGTCCCTAATTTGCATTGTTTACCTATTATTTAATAATTTGAATTGCTGTCACGTCATAGGATAACGTAACATCAATCAAAACGTTAGAACGTTTAAATTTCTAAGTAAAAAAATGCTGCAACTCTCTTTCTCTCTCCCTTTCTCTAATTGAAAAATCTCTCATATATTGCTTATTTCTTTTTTTTTCCTCTTTCTTTTTCTTGTTCATAAAAAGAATTCATCAAAAAATGAGATGCAATTTAAATTTTGAAATTGCAAAATCATCATATCAAATATCAAGTTTTGATTTCTTTTTTTTTTCAAACTCACAATTTAAACTACAAAATGGGTTCGGATTATTTGTTGTAATTTTACAAATCCAAACATTTCCTTCATTTCCGTGCAGCATTTTACTTTATTGACAACGAAAAAGTGCTTTTATGTGCTGTGAGGCCTTGTTTAGCTTTCTGTATTTGCTGTAGCACAAAAAAAAAACTTACAATCAATGAATTTATTTTCAGTTAAAAAAGCGCAAACTAGCAAAATTGCGCCATTTAAATTAAAATTATTAAAGTTTCATTGATTTTTTGAAAGTTTTTTTGTGCTATTCGATCCTAACTGTCCTGTTTGGGAAGGTAAAGAAGTTAAACAATCATTGCACAAAATTTGGGTTATTTATCTAAAAAACAAAAGCACAAAAAATTTAAATTCCGATGCGAAATTTCATTGTGAAATGATATGGAGCATTGCCGAAGTATTCCACCATCACAACTTCATGCCAGGTGCCCAATGCTAGATAAAAGCTAAAAGGCTGGAAAAAAAAGTCCTGAATAGCTGAAACTCAGCAAACCGGGAAAAAAATGGAAAGAAAATCAGAAAGCTATAACAATACCCCGATTTTTTTTTTTTTTTTT
>UPTC01000313.1:23173-44647 GCA_900537255.1 Acanthocheilonema viteae
TCAAAAGAATTAAAAATAGCATACTTCGGGTGGTGGATAACCGATTACAAGGCAATCAAATATTGTAGGCATATGTGAGAAGACATGCTTATTTTTGAGTTGACGAATAAATCCCGGAGGATATGGCAAACCACCTCTGCAAATTTCATCATTCGTCGATAATTAATCATTTACAATTCTTCAAACTAATTAACGAGTTAGGTTTAATCGTTATCTTATTTCAGCTTAAATTGTAATTAACGTTAAAAAAAATATCACTGCTTACCGATCTCGATCATCTTCATAGCCTGGTACTTCTCTTGGCTTAATGATTGTAATAGCTCCTTCAGTTTGTGCTGTGCCAAGTTTATTGGTAGCTTCTAAAGCATATTCTGCTTCATCTTTTAATGAAGCATTGAGAATTACACAATGATGTATGCCACGTTCATCGGTCCATACTACCACTGGACCATCTGGTCCACTGGATTTTAATTCTTGACCATTTTTAAACCATTTCACAGTTGGAGTTGGCCAACCTGACGTGCATACTTGCATTTCGATAGTATTTCCCTAAAAATTAACTAACTTTTAAATTTGTTAAAGCAATCAAGGAAATTTTCAAAGAATTAAAGCGTAAAAAAGAAGAAATGAAAATATGAAAAAAATTAAACTTATACCTGATGTACACTCATATCATATAAACCACGACGAATACGTGGTTTACTTTCTATCGGTTCTTCATTAATAAGTGTTTCGATTTTCTTTGCTGGTATTGTTCGATCACCTGAATTAATAAATATTCTGAATTAATTAAAATCTAATAATTTTAGGAAAATTTTCGAAAATTATTAGATTATTAAAAGTTATAATCCTGAACTTGCTATATTGGTTATATTAATTGTTTAGTATATTAAGGACAAAAATTGTGTAAGTTATTTTTTAATTTTTAACAATATTTCAATGAAATGAATAGTTAAATTATCACTTACTAACAACAAAATTTTTAGTTATTTAATTTATTTTACAATTTATAAATCACTATATTACTAAAAATTTTAGAAAAAAATTCACAAAAGTTATTATTACCTTCAAGTACAATCTCTCCTTTGGTAGAGGCAGTACCGTACTCATTCGTTGCTACACATCGATAAAATCCTTCCGCAAAGAAATCAACATCTTTCAAAATTATACGTTGTGTTTTATCATCTAAACTTTCAATCTGAAAATTTGCAAATTTTATATTATTTTTACGAAAAGAAATACAAGAAAAAAATCAAATAATTTATTGTAATTTCCTGTCTTTTAAAGTGAATTAAATTTAAACAAATAAATAAAAAAAAAAGTTTTACCGTAATCTTATCGTTAACTTCAATTTCAATGCCATCTTTGAGCCATTTGATTTCTGGAAAAGGTTTCCCGTAAGGGACACATTCCAGGATGACAGTATCACCTGCTTTGGCACGTTTCATGGTAAGTGGCACTGAGAAACCTGGCGCATTACCTTCGCGAATTTCATCCTCGAAATTACGTTGTGGTTTCTTTTCTTTCACTGCAAGCTTTTTAATTAAATGAATAACATAGAAAGAGAGAGAGAGAGAGTGAGAGAGAGAAGAAAACAAGATGATTATTTTTTAATTAGTCAAAATTTGCATAAATTATTGTCAATATTGAAATATTTGTAAAATATATCAATAGTGACAATAATTTATACTTAAATAAAATTCATCAATTTTCTTTATTAGATTTTCAAATATTAGGCAATAATATGCATAATTGATGATGTAATTTAAATGTTAATTCTAATTACAAACATTGTACAGCGACTTCACATATTGTTCTATCGGAACCATAAATATTCTCGGCAACACATCGATAACAACCGCCATCAAATCGATTAGCATTTTTGACGGTCAATTCACAATCACCATCTTCGGTTTCGGTCTGTGAAATAATTATTTAATCAGTTAGTTTAAATAAATTTTTATTGAAGTTCAATGAAATGAGACAATTTTATTATTGAGTAAGCAAATTAATGGCGTAATATTCAATTTTGAAATTTTTTAAAATTCTAGAAAAAATATTTTTTTGAATTAAAACTCACTAAAATACAATGATTATAGGAGTAAATACGTTCACCGTTCCTGAACCATTTAATTTTTGGACGTGGATCACCGCTAAATTTGCATCGTAACGTAAAGCTGTTATCTTCCATAACTTTGATATTCTCAAGTGGTACAATAACACGTGGAGCACGATATGCATCGAATTTCTCGCTGAAAAATGAAAAATTGTCTAAATCTTTTTTAAATCCAATCCAAATTTTATCATAATACAAGAGAATAAATTAATGGAGTAGAAAAACACATAATACTATAAATTATAATTAAAGTTAAATGATTAAATTGAAAATGCCATATATTGTCGATGATAATTTAAGAAAAATTAGCGTAACTTTTTAAGCAATTTGCACTGAAATGTTCGAAACAATGTTTTAATTAAAGACAAGGTCCTATGCTATCAATAATTTATTAAGCGTTCTTTTTTCTTTTTTTTTCAAATTTTTGAAAAATTTTTTACCCGTCCATAAAACCATTGGTTGCATCTTCGAGTATTTTCTTTACTGTTGCAGTAGCTTTACTATGTGCTGAACCAAATGGATTAGTTGCAATTACACGATATAAACCTGAAATTAAAATAAATTCAGTTGAATTAAACTCAACTTAACATTTATTTCAACTATCAAACTATTCCTGTTTATTGATAGTATATTTTAAATTATGCTAAAATATTGATTCATTCTTAAAATTTTGCCTTCATCATTTGCGTTGCATGAATTGATAATAAGACGCGCTCGTCCATCTGAATCACATTCAATCTTGATTCTATCATCGGGAATCACACGTTCACCGTCTTTATACCAAACAAGATCGGTCAAAGGAGTACCTTCTATTTTGCACTCCAATTTCAATGGTTGACCTAAAATGATTGATGTAAGATCACAAAACGATTAAATATCCTTTTCATATTTCATCATAAAATAAAACTTTGAATTCACTATTATTTCAAGTTTCATCGAATACAACCAGAAAATATACCTTCAATGGCACGTGCATCACCCAAAGTAATGGTAAAACGTGGTGGTTCATTGGAAGATGGCTTTTGAATGAAACTTCCATCTGCAAAATCATACTTCAAAAATGCTTAAAATTAATAAGAAATTATTTACTATTGTAGATGAAAAAATTTACCAAGTATTAAGTTAAATAAATTAAAATTGAAATCGTTTAAGATATATGATACCATCAATCCTGACGAATGATTTCGTGGTAGCTGAACCAGCAGCATTCGTTGCAACACATCGATATGCGCCTTCGTCATTTACATTTGCATCGTTAATCTGAATATTTTTCGTAATTTAATCATCATTTTTTTTTTAAAAAAAAAAAACTAATATGGAATGCAAAAAATTCTTTAAATTTTATTCTCAAAATTTACAACATTATAATCAAATGATTTGAAAGCATTTTAGCATAAAATAGTTTATTAAACTGGAAAATATTTTGAAATCATCTGAAATGAGCACTTTTTTCGATAAGAAAATTACTCACTGATTTATCACAATTCAAAAATGATACATTTATTAAAAAATTATTTTATATGATCATGCATATCAATTATTTCAACTGCAATATTTTATACTGCTATTAAACATAATATAAATGGAAAGTTGTGATAGCTGAAACCTTCAACCGATAAGTACCAGCTGCAGCATCTATTTCCCATTGATAGCGTGAATCATCGCGAAGTATCATACCATCTTTGGACCTAAATTAAAGAATTTGAAAATTGTTGAGTTAAATCTTACTCTTTTAACTAATTTATTTGATAATCAATGGATGGAAAAAAAGCTGCACTTTACTACTACTCATACTCTACCAATGATAGATGAAGTGATATCGCGTTATAATAATGCTTATTTATGTATAAATTTCAAACAAATTTACCATTTAGCTGTTGGCATCGGATCACCAGTTACTTTACATTCCAAATCAATTGTGGAGCCAACATAAACAGTTATATCTTGAAGAGGAATGATAAATCGTGGAGCTTGACCTTCTACAATCTTCTTTTCCAATTTTTCAATTGGTCCTACAAAAAATTCAAAAAGAACAATTTTTTTTTTTACAAAAAGAATAATTCATCGATGAAATTTCATCATTTCGAAAATTGCTTTATCCAATAAAAAGTGAATTTAAAAAAAAAAGATTTCAGAATTTGATATAAACTAACTCTCAATGTGAACAGTTGATTGTGTTCGTGCTTTTCCATTACAATTTTCAGCATCACAACGATAAATTCCTTCATCACTCATTGCGCATTCATCGATTGTTAATGTGCACAAACCATCCGATGTATTTCCGATATTAATTTTATTATTTGGTCGTAGCAAAATTCCATTACGATACCTTAAATTTTAAACAAAAAAAAAAATTTGGTAATATTCAAAGGCATAAATTTTAGATATGAATATTTTTGCAAATTTAAAAAAAATTTCGGTTATTAAGTCTTTTAAAATTTATAATATATTATGAAAATTACGAAATATAATCATACCATCGAATTTCTGGTTTTGGATCACCAATTACGGTACATTGTAAGATCAACTTTTCACCACGTTCTAACCATTTATCCACTAAACCTTTGGTGAAAAATGGCTCTTCACCTTCTTTTTTAACTTCTTCTTTTATTTTACGAATGGATACCATACAAGCTGAATTAGAGCTACCTGCAATAATTCTGCTAAAATTTATAATCTAAAATTTTTTTTAAAGTTCAAAACGATCAAATTCAAAATTTTAACTTCAAATTCGTTTTATTTCTTCACATCTAAACATTTTAACCTTTCTTGCTTAAGTTTTTTTTATTTTGAATTTAAATTTTATAATAAAATAATAGATAAAAAAGAAACGAAAGAGAAAGGAGAAAGAACAAACCAATATCATTGATAGCAACACAACGATAAGCGCCATCATCAGATTCCGTACTATGATTGACTGTCAGCAAACAGTTACCATCATCATCATTCTCGATAATAATACGTCCATTATTTCTTAATGGTACTCCATCTTTATACCACGTTATACTTGCTTTTGGTGATGCATCCACTTTACACGATAAGCGTACCGTTTCATCAATATCCGCAAATTTATCCACAAGTGGTGGATTGAAACGTGGTGGAAATTGTTTCTTTGCTATCACTTCTTCTTGTTCTTTCACTAAAAATTATCCGCTTATTTCAATCAAACACAAAAAAATCTAAATCAAAATTAAAAATAATTTTAAAATATATGATAGCAATCCAAACAAAAAAATCCTTCTATTTCAATCAAATACAAAAAAATCTGAATTAAAATTAAAAATAATTAAAACATTTACTATAAATCCATGAAAAACAGTGTGAATTTTTATTAACTAACATGAAATAGTAATTTTTTTGTTACTAACTTTGAATAGTAAGATTTGATCTGGTATCAGCAACTCCAAATGTATTTGAGGCAGTACATTTATAGATGCCAACATCATCTTTACCAAAATTATTAATGCGTACACGACATGCTCCATCGGGTGTATTGCGAATTTCGATACGATCCGATTCAATCAATGTCGCACCATCCTAAATTTTTGCAATCAATCAATCATTTGCTAATTTCCCGAATAACTCAATTCATTTGAAAAACTTGAAATTGAAGCACTGAAAGCGCGAAACACTATATGAAATCAAACCTTCGTCCAAACAATATCAGCAGTTGGTTTTGCATCTACGTGACATTCAATTGTCGTCACTTGTCCTTCCGGTATTCGTCGATCCCAGAGTGATACATTGAATTTCGGTGGATAACCCTCATCAATTTTTCCTTTTCCAGGTTTTAATTCTGTCTGAATTAGTTGCGATTCACATTCCGCCTTTCCATTTTCATTTATTGCAACGCATTTAATACGACCAATAAATTCTTCGGTAACATTTTCGATGATCATTGTCCAATTACCATCACCCATATCTTCAATTTTAACACCATCCAATTCTGCTACATTTTGGTTAGCAATTGACCTGAAATTGCAAATGATTTTTTCTTTACATCCTCTTATTTCTCATATCATTTTTGATATGTTAAAATATTGGAAAATCTAGCAAAAATTTTTTTTTTTAAATTTTATCCAAAATTACTAAATTAATCTTAAAATTCTATTAAATTAATTAACGTACCAATGAAGTGTAGGATTTGGTATACCACGGACTTTAATGTTGAATTCAGCTTTTGTTCCAATTTCTGTTACAACATCTTTAAGTGGAATAACAAATTTCGGTGCTGATGGTAATTCATCAGCATCTAATACCCGAACATTACATTCCGATTTTGATTCACCAACGGAATTGATTGCTGAAACGCTATATCGACCAGCATCTTTCTTTTTACTATCCAGAATACGTAATGTAGCGGTACCATCCATACCCATACGCATTACAACACGATCACCTTTTGTAATTTCGTTACCATCTTTGTACCTAAAAAATATAATTTTTTCTGTTAATTTTATTTTTGTCAAAGTATTATTTCAACATATTAATTTCTTAGCTTCCGTTATGTATTTTTATTTTTCAAAAGTGGAAAATTACACATCCAAAAAAATGGCACTTAAAAATACCGAAGTATTACGTTTCTCTAAAATTGATAAGATTAAAAAGCACCAACCATTTAAGTGCTGGCATTGGTTCACCGGATACCATACACTTCAAAGTTAAATTGTCACCTTCTGGTACATCAACATCTTCTAGTGGTGTAACAAAAGTTGCTACACTTGTAACTGGTTCTGCTTTCTTTGCTAAAAATTATTGAAATTTCATTATCAGAAATTTAATTTTATAACTTTTGAAAATCATGGAAAATTCGACCCGGTTGGTAATGTGAGAACTTTTCAAATTTTCAAATTTTAACTATTTTCTTTAAAAAAACATGAATGAAATTTTACGTTTGACGCGCGTGATGGAACCGTTTTGCACTTCGCCAAATCTATTGGAGAGTACAACACGATATGCTGCATCGTCTGATGTCAAACTTTCAAGTATTGTTAAGGTATATTCACCAGTTTCGGGATTTTCTGTCTGTAAAATTGATTTTTCAAAATTAACAAATAAATAAATGAGTAAAAAGATGAAATTAACTGTCAAGAAAATAACTTACTGCAAGATTGTGACTAAATTTTTTTTCTAAAGTTTGAAATGACGAAAGAAAAAATTTGAAGTATTGAAAATTAAAAAATCTAAAGCATCAAAAACTAAATGCACCAATTTATTCAATTACTTACAATTTGCACACGATCATCTGATTTAAGTTCCTGACCATTTTTGAGCCACTTGACAATTTTCGGCTGCCCCTCAACTTTGACAGAAAGTTTGATCGGTTCACCTTCATTTACTTCAACATCCTTTAGGCTGTCAAGAACTTTCAACACGTCAGGTTTTGAAACAGTCAAACTAGCTGATGAATCACAAGTTCCAGCTTTATTACCTAAGGTTACCTGAAACAAATAAAGTTACTGAAATCTACTCTAATCATGTGTAATTGATCATTTTGAAAAGTTGATCTATTTAATTTGCATTTTCGTGAATGAATGTATTAATTGATATTCCGCTAGCACACTTAACAAACATTCTAAATTTTCGAAATTTACAAAATGAAAATACCTTATAGGTGGCAGTATCTTCTAGCGTTGCTTCAGTAAGTATAAGTTCAAATTTCTTTGAAGTAATTTGCTTCATGATCACCTTTGGTGAAGATTTTATTTCCTGTCCATTCTTATACCTAAATTTAGCAAAAGGAAATTACATATGAAAATGAAACTGGAACAGAAATTTCTACGGAAAGTGTAGGAAAGAAGAAACACTAAATTAAATATAATGGAAATTCAAAACTTCCTTGATTAAACAAAGATATTATGTTCAAAATAATAATTGATATAATATGATTGAAATTTTACCATTTAACTTCCCGAATAGGCACATTTGTTTCAACCATGAAGAGTTGCTCATCACCTTCATTGATTTCACAATCCTCCAGGCCTTTAGTGATTTCAGGCTTCACGTCAACATCTACGCTACCAGCACTCTGTACTTTGCCAACTTCGTTAATTACTTCAACACTATACACACCTGCATCCGTACTATCAACTTGTGGAATTGTTAAGCGATACCTAAAAGAGCTCAACCTTTCAAACCGATCTGATTAATCCGATGTTTTGCACAAAATACAAAATAATAGTTGGAAAAATAGAGCAATCTCAGTAATATCAGTTAGAATTGCGTTTGATCCCTAACGAATAAGACGAGAGAAGGAAATTTGCAGACTTTTAATTGAAATTGGCTAATGTCGAAGTGAAACAAAAGAATAAATTTCTATTGAGTTATTCAAATGATATGAATTTAACTCATAAATCAAATTGCTCACGTTTGTTCATCAATTTTTTCAATTTTAGCTTCAATATTTTCCGGAAGTGGAGTGTCATTTTTGAGCCATCGAACTTCGGTTGGTTCTTCTTCCACTTTGATTTCCAATATCAATTCATCACCTTTTGCAATAACCTGATAAAAATATGAATAATTCACTATATAAATTCGATAACTGAATATTAGAAATATTTACTTGATCCTTTCCATTTTTATCAGTTCTGCCTTAATTCAATATTATTTATTTTGAAATAGAATTTTGAAAAAAAAACAAAGAGAAATAAAAGTTTCACCTGGTCCTCTAAGCCTTTAACAATTTTTGGTTGACCTTTTGACTTTTTAACTGTTAATTTTGCAGATGAATTTGCATCGCCGGCGCTATTTGATAAGACAACCTAAAGTTTCAAAAAATTTACTTGCAAAGAAAGTAAGAATGTTACTAAGTGAATTGCAATTGCAAAATTCTATCGATGAAACCTATTACTGATAATTGTACTGCTTCAAAATTCGAAATTAGCTTTTTTCAGAGAAGTTTTCAAAATGACAAATAATTGCAAACGTATATTACCAAAAAAAACTATTATCCGGATAAATTAACTCTTGAAAAATGATACCTTGTAATCAGCTGCGTCAGCAATTTCAGCTTTCTTAATGATAAGCTGAAATCTTGTCGTGTTATCTTTCATTTCAATTCGTCCACTTATGGGCTTCATTTCCTGTCCATTTTTATACCATTTAACAATTCGTGGATGAATATTTGTTTCGACCATAAGCACTGCTTGTTCAGCTTCTACCACTTCAACATCTTGCAATGGTTTTAGGAAGCTTATCTTATCCTCCACGGTTATCTGAAAAGCTTTTAATAATTAGTATCTAAAATTGAAGTAACCAGTTAAGTTTCCAAAATAATGAATGCAAAAAGAATATAAATAAATATATTAAATATGGTGTATTATCAAATGATATAATTATTACAATGATAGTGCTGATTACACTATCAAAGCTGTTAATAAAATGATAATTAAAGTGGTATTTAATAATATTAGCAAAGAAAAGTATAGCATCACCTCTCCTGAGCTCTTAGCTTGACCTGCTTCATTCTGTACTTCAACCGAATAAGTACCACTATCATTTAAGGTGCATTTCTCGATTTTCAAAACATAATTATTTTCGTCAATCTTTTCTTCTTTGACTGTTTTGTTTGTTTCGGCTGACAGTAATTGTCCATTTTTGTACCATTTTACGACCTTTGGTTTACCTGTTGTCTGTAACATTAATTAATTTCGATCAAGTTAATTCATTTTCAAACTTGTCAAAATTTGGTAAAAAATTCAACCAAAATATAAAGTCTTTCAATTTTTTCACACTTTAAAACTTCTCAAAATTCAACATTCAAATGAAAAAATGATAAAGAAAATTGAATAAATCACCTCAATTGCGATTTCTAGAGGTTTTTCAACTGCAATAAACTGATCCTCAATTCCTTTCTTAATTGTAGGCTTCTCCGCTGGTTTTTTAACTGTTAGCATACAACTCGATTCCACACTTCCTTCATCATTTGAAAGTATAACCTGAAATTGATGAAAAAGTAAATTTCCATCAGACATTTAATATTTTATTTTAAAAAAAAAACAAACGAATGTTAAGGATTTTTACAAACCTTATAATCAAAGGCGTCATCTTCTGTAGCATTGGATATTTCAAGCTGATAATTCTTATCATTTACTTTATTCGCTTTTGCTTTATCATTTGAACCAATTTCTCTACCATTTTTATACCTAAAAAGTAAATATTGAGGATTGCCTGAAATATATTAGAATTATTTCAGCAATTAATTTTTCTTTTAAAAAATTTTATCTTATCGTTATTTTAAGATGATAAAATCATATCAATCTGAATCAATTAACTTACCATTTAACCAATTTCGGTGGTGTGTTAACTTCAACATTAAGTAACACTTTTTCACCAGCATTAACAGTTTGATCCGCTAAACCTTTCGTGATAAATAATGCTGGTAATTTCACGGTTAATGCACAAGAAGAATCGGCCGTATCATCACCATCTGTGGTAACAACAATCTAAAATTGACAAATTAATAAGGTAAAAATAAGAAACAAAAAATTTCATTCAAAAATTAACAAATAGTATTAACTTTCAATAAATCTCGAAATGATCACAATTGAAATTAAGAAAGATGAAAGATAAAATTCAAATATACTTTATATTCAGCAGTATCATCTTTATCTGTATCCGGTATCAACAACTGATATGTGCTATCATTGAGTTTACTCGATTTAGCTTTATCACTTACAGTGA
The DNA here is from genome assembly GCA_900537255.1 of Acanthocheilonema viteae. Lineage (NCBI taxonomy): Eukaryota > Metazoa > Nematoda > Chromadorea > Rhabditida > Onchocercidae > Acanthocheilonema > Acanthocheilonema viteae. The sequence continues at coordinate 33,972 of UPTC01000313.1, forward strand.
TTTCTTTTCCGTTCTTGTACCTAAAAATCAAAAAATTTTCCTTTGAATTATGTTTTAATTTTTTCTTTGAATTATATTTTAATTTTTTTTTAAAATTTGCATTGAAATGCTCCAAATGTCACCACTTACCATTTAACTTGTTTTGGAGGTAAATTAACTTCAACAGTTAGGAGAGCTTTGGTACCAGCGTCAAGTGTTTGATCCTCCAAACTTTTAGTAAATTTAATTTTTGGTAGTTTCACGGTTAGTTTAGCTGAAGACTCTGCATCACCTCCATCATTTGATAACACAACCTGGAAACAAAATTCATTAATTTCGCGATAAGTCAATTTTTCCAGCAGAAGTATTACTAAACTATCATTACGACTTGAATAAATTAAGTGTTGCTCAAAAAATTCAAAATTTAAGCTAACTAGGACAAAAAATTCTTTCATTTTATCAAGAAATCACTTGAAATTTTATCGGTCTCTAGAGAGTTTAAATTATAAAAATGAATCGAAAGTTCTGCTAACATTTATAGCATTTAATTGCTCTATGATAGCTTCTTAAAATAAGAAAAAAAATTGATTAAAATTTATTTAAAATTTTAACCTTGTAATCAGCTTCATCATTTTTGGTTGCTTTATCGATAATTAATTGATATTTATTATCTCCAACTTGTTTCGTCTCAACATTTTTTGCTTCCACGCCATTCTTGTACCTTAAAAATTTCTCAAAATTTTATTTTTACAATAACACAACGTTTTATTATATACGACAAACGAAGAACTCTTCTGGAAAAAAAAAATTTAAGCAAATTCATAAATTCACAAATTATCTAAATTTGGTTTTCTATGAAAGAGAAAAAAAAAAATATGCAAAATTTACACTTTGAATTTTTTTCCAACTTTTAAAAACATTTCTAAATTTATATTTAATTACTAACCATTTGACTTGTTTAATTGGACCTTTGGTTTCTACTTCAAATGTTACCTTCTCACCAATTTCAGCTACTGTTGGCTTTAAGCCGCTGATTATTTCTGGTTTGTCTGAAATTTCACTTATATGCAATATGATTATGATATACAATACGACTGCAATTCCATATCAAGAAATAGTCATTAATTACAGTACCTGCTAACAGTGTAATATTTGCTTTAGATTCGACTTGACCGGAATCGTTAGATACTTGTACGGTATATTCACCCGCATCATTTTCCTTAATTTCATCTATAATCAGCTGATATTTTCCGTTACCAAGGTCTTTAGCTTTCATTATTTTATCATCTACAGGTATACCATTTTTTAGCCATTTGATTTGTTTTGGTGTACCGTCCAATTCAATCTGAAAATGCAAATTTTAGCTTAAAATGAATAAACTTCCATGGATAATTCATTTGTGCATATTGTTTAAATTTCAATTTAATTTAAACTCTTCGAGCTTTTGCAACTATTATTGTGATGATGAAATTTTTTAAAATTTAATCTTAAATTTATTGCAAAATAGCTTCTTTTTTTACATTCTACCAATATATTCTACAAGGTGAAACTTGCTTACCTCAAGGACAAGTTTGGATCCTTTTGGTACACTCTTATCTTGAAGACCTTTTCGGATGACTGGTGCTACTTCACTTTTGAATACAGTTACTGCACAACATGATTCGACAGTCTCGGTATCAGTTGATAAGATTACACGATACGTTCCTTCATCTGAACTTTCTGCTTCCTCAATTTCTAAGCTGTATTCATGTTCCTTGATTGTTTCCTGTTTGATCCGTCTAAAATCAATTTTATTGTTTCAAGATTTCATTTCTATCTCAGATCATTTTAATTCCAATTATTTGCTTAGCTCATTTCAAAACAAAAAATGTCTAAATTTCTTAATTTTCTTTATTTTCCATTTATTTCTTACTAATATATTTTGAAATTGTCAAAAAATTCATCCTACTTGTTTGGTTTAATTTCATCCTTTCCACGAAACCATTTAACTGTTTTCGGTTTTCCTTCAACTTCAATAAACAATCGAATTTTAGCTCCAACTTCTACTATCGTATCTGTCAAACCTTTCTTCAACTTTAGAGTTTCCAATTCTAAAATACTTCGATATTAGATAAATAATTTCAGTCATTTTCTTTCTTGTTTTATAAAATTTTAATTTAACCTGCTGATAAAAAGCATGAACCATTTCTGCACCATCTATATAACTCATTATAAGTTTGTCTTCATATAAAAATTAAAAAAAAAAAAATTAAAGCATAGAATGAATTTATTGAAAATACTTTACCATTAACAGTTAGTGGAGCTTTTGAACTCATCGATCCGGCATTATTTGTTGCTTCACATCGATAATTACCCTGATCTTCAATATTAACTGAATCAATTACCAAACGATTTGTACCATCCGGTAAACTTTCAATTCGAATATGCTCATTAGGTTTTATCTCATCACCATCTTTGAACCATTTTACCTGTGGCACAGGAATACCAACTACTCTAAAAAACAACATATATTAAAGATAATGTACCAATGATATCAGTCAAGCTAATCATTTACTACTGCTATCAACTTTACATTTCAATGTTACATAATTTCAAACTTTTTATAAAATTTCACAAATTTAAACTTTATATGGCATAAATGACACTTACCGACATTCGAAAGAGATCTGCTCTCCTTCCGTACCCTCTACCGCTTTTAATTCCTGCGCAAATTCCGGTGAACTTTCACTTACAACCGGTATTTCAAAATCATACAGCACACTTAACGTTGCATCGGTACGTGCTGTACCGAGCGTATTCTGTGCTTCACATCTGAATTCACCACCATCTTCCTGCAAGCAAATTTGTACATTTTCATTATCAAATGATTAAAATTATAAAAAGAAAAGACTAATTAATTTTATCTGGATCCGATCAAAGTATATTATGATGGTTACTACCTTTTTGACTGAATCAATAATCAACCGAGCGGTACCATCCGGAAGTGTTTCATTTTTGAAATGCGCATCATTTGCGGTGATTTCTTTTTTATCCTGAAAATTTGATAAAATTTCACTCAACATTGATATCATGAGCAACAAGAAATGTTAAAAAAAATTCTTGAAAATTTAAATATATTATGAGATTTTTCAACTAAAAAAAAAAACAATGACCAATCTTTTTCTCAATAAGCTATGGTCAGAATTGAAATAGCATATGAATTAACGAAATTTATTTTCATAAAAATTCCTACCTTGAACCATTTAATTTCAGGCATTGGTTCACCAACAATTTTACATTCCAATACAACGTGTTCCGATTCTTTAGCACAGATTCTTTCTAACGTTTTCAGGAATGTTGGCGCTGTATATTCCATTCCGCCTTCCTCCTCTGATACGGGAACTAAAATAAATTTTAGTAACGGTTTTAAATTGTAGTAACATTTAACACAAATTCAAATAAATTTCACTTTCAAAACTTCACTATTATTCAGATATTCAAAAAAGCTGTTCTGAAACAAAAAAGTTTGAAGATTCGAAATTCAATGAACTTCCTCGAAAGATGAGAGTAATGAAAAAACCTTGAACAGCTAATGTAGCATCACTCCATACATCACCATATTGATTACTTGCAACACAACGATATTCTCCGGCATCTTCAGTAGTTGCCTTTTTCACTATAAGTCTTTGAGTACCATCGGGAAGATTTTCAAGTTTAATGTTCGCATTTTCCTTCACAATATTTTCACCGCTGAACCATTTAATTTCTGGTGTTGGTTGTCCTTTGACCTTACCCTCCAATATTGCTATTTCACCAACAGAAACCTGAATAAGAAGAATAACGATGATAACAGAATGCAAATAATAATTATAGCTAAGAGAATTCTTACAAACTAATCTATTAGCATGATGAAGTAAAATTTTATTTTAATTTAACACTGAAATTTAAAATTTTTTCTTAATCAATTCTTTATCCTTACTATATAATGTATTCATTCATTTAATTTAAATATTTCTAAGTAGCATATTATACTTACGTTAACAGGTTTAATTGGTTCAATGAAATCAGGTGCTTCGCCTTCTTGCTGCAAATCTGATTCGGTTGCAACTCGTACAGGTCCAGCAGTCCATGCAGTACCAAATGTATTAACTGCATCACATCGATATTCACCACTATCCTCTTTTCTAGCATTCTTGATCTTCAGTACAATGGTACCATCTTCATGGTACTCAGCGGTCATACGGTGATTTTGAGCTAACTGAAATAAAAAGAAAAATAAAACGAAGGTGAGTTTTTTTTCTTTTCAAATATCAACCAAAAAAATTTTAGAATGTAATTCGGGAAAATTGAAAATTCGAATTTATTTTAAATCGATTTTCTAATAAACAATATTTCGATTGCATTTTCGCAGATATCATTTCATTTTTGATATCTTCAAAATATTAATGGAAAATTTGATAATTTTAAATTAAATTAAGATTGTTACAAGTAGTCTTATGATATTGGTTTATTAATTTAGTCTTATGATATTGGCAATTTTAAGATATTTAAAAAACGAACCTAACTCAATTTATATTTCTAATTAGGAGAAAAGAAATTACCTTGACCCCATCTTTCATCCAAGATATCGTCGGTCTCGGTAAACCTTTTAGTTTGCATTGAAGGACAATTTCAGCATTTTCAGTTACCGTGCACGATTTCAAAAGTTCCGTAAACTCAGGTGGTCCTTCTTCTTGTACTGCCTTTTTCGCTGTTTCTAAAATTAAATTTTAGCTAAAAAAAATTAAACTGTAGCTAAAAATTAAGCGAATTAATAAAATACACTACATTTTCAAATAGATTAAAGCGAAGCTTCAGAAAGCAAAAATTTAAAGTTAGCATAAAAGTGGGAATTGTTTAAGATGAAGTAGGGATAGCATAAAGATTTCTCTGAAACAGCAAAGAATTCTAGCTTAATTTAGCATCCTAAAATTTAATCGATATAAATTTTTGAATCGAAATCTTGGCATTGCGTATATGGAATATTCAAGCTTATTAAGCATAGGCGCATGCATATTGGCATTAATTATTATTAAGCTTTGGGACAAAAAAAAAAGATAAATCATGCATGAATCTCATAGCTATCAGAAATCTTCTAAGTACTGCTTCATAACTTAAATTTATTCCTCCCAACAATTCTTCAAACTTTCAAAGCAACAACAGCAAAAAAGGAGTTAAAAATTAAACATATAAATATAATTCAAATCTTTGAATTAAAAAAAAAAAACTCTCTCAATTAACCATGAATGAATGCAGTATATAAAAGATTTCATGATTTAACGAGCATTTCATCCACAACCTAAAATACTGAGTTTTCCTTCGGTCCATGCAGATGAATCACCAATGGAAGCTGTACATCGATAAGTTCCACAATCTTCTTCGGTTACTTTAGCAATTTTTAATTTTTGGATACCGTCAATAAGCTGCTCAATGGTAACGTGTTGTGCTAATACATCTGAGCCATCTTTGGACCATTGTATTTGAACGTCACCTTTGGTAGCACTTAAAGCACATAGCAATTCTGTTGCGGAATTAGCAGGTGCGATAACATCACTTAAGGGCTGAATAAAACCAATTAAAGCTGATTCATCTTCAATTTCTTCCATATCTTCTGTTGCAAAATTAAGCTTCGCTGCAGTTGTTGCTTTTCCGGATTTATTGATTGCTTCACATCGATACATTCCAACATCTTCTTTGGTAGCATTTTCAATTGTTAACTTTATGATACCATCATCAAGTTTTTCCACAATTAAATGTTCGTTTGGTTCAATTAGCTTATCACCTAAGTACCAATGAATGTTAGCTTTCGCATTTTCATTCACTCGACATTTTATACTGATCGTTTCACCTTCTTTAACGGTATGTGCTTCCAATGGTTCGATAAACATTGGTTTAACTTCTTCCTCTCGCATCTTTTCAAAACCATATTTTGGAAATTTAATTTTTCCAACATTTTCAGCGGTACCAATTGAATTGGTAGCAACACATGTATAGGTACCAAAATCTTCCTCATTTACATTATTAATTACTAATGTTTGCTTTCCAGTTTCATCATCCTTTTTGAAGAAATGATTGTTATCAATGTTTATCACAATACCATTTCTCATCCATTCTACCATTGGTTTTGGACTGCCAATAACGGTACATTGAAGTTCTGCTTTATCACCTTCTTGTATTTCTAATTCACCAATTTCATCTGTAAATGATGGTGGTATCAATTCCGAAATAACAGCTAATTTTGCTTCTGTTTCTTCGGTACCAGCTAAATTAACAGCTTTACAAGAATAATTACCCATATCTTCCAGTCGAGCTTCTTTAATTATCAACGTATTATGTCCTTGTTCATCTTTTTTTGCTAAAATATGCACATTATCAATGTTAACTGGAACACCATCTTTTAACCATACTACCTCAGGTATTGGTTTTCCAGCTACCGTAACCGACAGTTGTACTGTTTCATTCTCTTGCACCGAAATTTCTTGTAGAGTTTCAATGAATTTTGGTACTTCAACGGTTTCTTCAACTGCAAATTTAGCTTCAGTTTGAGCACTTCCAACTACATTGGTAGCTTTACATGAATAAACACCTGCATCTTTTAAGCGAGCTTCCTTGATGACCAATGTAAAATGCCCTGCATCATCTCTCTTCACCAGAATATCCTTGTTATCAATGTTTACCGGAACTCCATCTCTATACCATGCTATTTCAGGTGTTGGTTTTCCAACAACTGTTACCGATAATTCCGCAGTTTCACCTTCCTCTACCGAAAATTCTTTCAACCCTTCAGAAAACTGTGGTAATTCATTTTCTTGCTCTACTGCAAATAAAGTTTTGGTTTCCGTTTCACCGATTTTATTGTAAGCTTTACAAGAGTAAATACCACCATCTTCTAATTTAGCTTCCTTAATTACTAAGGTATAATTACCATTTTCATCTTGTTTGGTTGCAAAATGAACATTATCAATATTTATAGGTACATCGTTCTTCATCCAGCAAACTTCTGGTTTCGGTTTTCCGCTTACTGTAACTGCAAGTTCAGCAGTTTCGACTTCTTTTACCGTGATTTCGGATAATTGTTTGGTGAACTTTGGTGCTTGTTGAAGTTCAAGTACCACAAATTTTGCTTTACATTCTTCAGAACCCGCTTTATTAGATGCTTTACACGAATAAACACCAGCATCTTCTAACTGGACCTGCTTAATGGTTAGAATATGTTGACCGGTTTCGGTTTCTCGAACGAATACTCGTTCACTATTGACTTGCACCGGCGCACCATCTTTGAACCATTGTATCTCAGGTGTAGGTACTCCAGTTGCAGCTACCTTCATTTCGATACTTTCTAGTTCATGAACTTCTAAATCAGTCAACATTTCTGGGAATTTTGGTGGTACAGCGACCGATTCCACGGTAACTTCGGCACTTGACGCCTCCTTACCCTCCGAATTGACCAGCTCAACCCGGTAACTTCCAGCTTCTTCCGGTTTCGCATTTTTAATGATCAATGTAGACTGGCCTTTTTCAGTTTTTATTGTGATTTTTTCTTTTTCTTCCACGATTTCCTTGCTATCTTTGAACCATTTAACATCTGGTAGTGGAATACCGGAAAATTTCACCTCCATAATGATTTCATCACCCTCAGTAACCTTTCGATTCTTTAATACTTCAGTTAATTCAGGTTTTCGATTTGTTTCTTTCTCCTTAATTATCGCTTCCGATTCTACCATACCGACAGAATTGATAGCAATAGCACGATACTTCCGGAAATCAGATTCTTCCGCTTTCTCAATTACTAATCTCCAATGTACATTAGAAATATCATGTTCAATGGAATGATGAGAATCCGAAATAATTCGGGTGGATTCCCGAAAGAATTGTACGGTTGGTTGTGGTGAACCTTTAACGGAACAATTCAAAATTACTTTCTCACCTATGCTTACTTCTTTAGAACTGATGTGACGGGTAAATTGTGGTGCTTCAGCTGAAAACAAATAAAGCAACAGGTGAATAGAGAGCGGTTGCCGGTGAACAAAAAGCCTAAGGGAATATAAATAATCTCCTGAATTGTAAAATAATTCTGTGAAAGAAAGTCGAACTTTTAATTTATATCATCGAAAATTATATATATTATCATTTTTTTACTATTTAATTTCAATGCTTATATGTTACATTATATTGCTTATAGTGCAATTACTGTAAAAGAAATTGAGAAAGAATGAAAGTAATGTAGAAGGAATACAATTTAATTTGATGTAATGATAGGAGGGTGTTCATTATGTTATGAGATCCGCTTATCATTGCTCTTATCATTATTTGAAAATTTCATGAACTTACCCAATACAGTAAGCGTTGCTTTTGACTCTGCTTTCCCTTCAATATTTTCAGCCAAACATATGTACTGTCCTCGATCAACAACATCAGCCGAAACGATAACTAACCGCTGTATGGTACCTTCTGATTCAATGATCGTTTTACTCGTTTCTTCAACTAGCGGAGTCTGAAGAAATATTTATTTCGATTTATGATTAATTTTTAATGCTAATTCTGTCCATTAATTAATAAAATTTTTAATTCAAATTTCAATCATTTTGATTTTTATCTTTTTTCTAAGCAAAAAAAAAGAAAACCTTTTCATGGAACCAAGAAATTGTTGGTTGCGGTTCACCGATTACTTTACATTCGAAAACAACTTCTTCCGCTTCATTACATGTTTTATCTTGTATAGCGACAACAAATTCCGGTGCATACGTTTCCGGTTTCATAAGCACTTCTGGAACAAAAAAAAAAAAGAAAGAAAGCTATCCTGCATGATTTTTCAACATCACTTTCTACATAAAATTCTCGATTAAATTTTTTTCGCACTTTCACTCAAGCAAAAAGCTATAAAACAAATCTTTGAATGAATTAAAAACAAAAAAAATAGGTTAAATTTTCAAAATTTAAATTATAAATTTCAGAATAATGATGTTATACTACTTCAAGCATTATGCATATATACTTACCGATGACATTTAATGTTGCTTCGCAAGAATCTTTGCCAGCAAAATTTTCCACCACAACGGTATATTTTCCAGCATCTTCCGGTACAACGTCATCAATGATCAGTTCACTGCTTACATGACCTTCTATGGTTCGAGTTTGTACACGAATTCTTGCAATTAACTCTATCTCACGTCCATCTTTTAACCTTAAAAAAAATCGAAAGAAAAAAAATGATTGAAAAAATGAAGTGAAAGAAATATGTTTCAAAATTTCATTTCACAAAAAATTCATCCCAGAAATTCGAATATCATTTCAAATTAAACTTCACTATTTACCATTTGCAACAAACACCCTTAGTATCTGGAACAACACACTCGAAGATTGCTTGATGTCCACGTGCTGCTCGTGTATCTTTAATTTTAGTAATAAATTTCGGAGCCATAATTGGTGTTGGCGTACGTTGAAATTCTTCCATGGAATCTGCTTCCGTACCTGAAGTGAAAAAAAATGCACACTGAATGCAAAAATTTTAATTTGAAAGAAATTTGTAAACAGTATGATGTAATTTAAAATTTAGAAAGTATGAAAATAAATTTTTAAGAGTAATTTGAATTGACGAAGCGTACCGAATTCTGGACCTTCTTCAAAGTTAAGCACTTCTTCGGCCATTGCTTCAGATTCCGTCTGTGATTCCGAGAACATATCTGAGGTATACGGCTAAAAAAAAAATGCTTTATGCAAAAACATTTAACAAAGTAACAATCATTTTCGCCAAAAAAAAATTATTTTTTTTTTCAAATTTTTATTTCATTCAATATTTTCCAGGTACTGGAATTCAAAAAAAAATCAAGCTAACTTTGATATTTTTGAATGTTGAAATTTATAAGAGTTATTCAAATTAAAATTTCACTAATTAAAAATTTCAGTATCACTCACCCCCATGCTAGCTGTACATGACACTTCACCGGCATCATTTTCAGCTTTACAAATAATTTCACCGGTATGCTTATCTTGATTGAAATTTTTGATCACCAACGTTGATGTGTTATCATCCGTAACAATAGTGATTTCATCACTGTTTTTTATCTCTTCATTATTAATATACCATGTAAGATTTGGTTTCGGATCACCCGTAAAAACTACCTGAACTATGAATGTTATTATTTATAGCTTTAAAAAAGTTCAATTGTTAAATTTTGTTGAGTAAATATTTGAATATTAATATTGAAAATTTTCTCCTTATTATAAATAGAAATGATCTAACTTTTTTTTTTGTAAATATTATATCATTATTACTTCTAATTTTTTCTTTTTTCAAAAAGTTTGGTTTGTTCAAAATTATCAAAAATTTTTGTATCCGATTTTGACATTCCTGCGATATAATTCATTCATAAGCTTACCTTATGGGTAACCTTTGACCCTTGTCGTGCTTTCACATTGCTAAGCCATTCGATGAAATCTGGTGGCTCACCTCGTGGTAATACCAAAAGTGATGCTTCAGAGACTGCCTTACCATACTCATTTACTGCCTCACATAAAACCTAATTTTGCAAAAAAAAAACGTTATCTAATTTATTTTCAATAAAAAAAAATTTTTTAAACTAATTTTGAAATAAAATTTAGAGAAAAATAGTCAAAAATTATAATAATAAGGAAAATTTTTTTTTAAAAAAAAAGACATTTTATAATAATGAGGAAAA
>UPTC01000314.1:11436-45350 GCA_900537255.1 Acanthocheilonema viteae
ACGATAGTTCACCTGCCACCAAAAGCGCAAGTTTTCTCCAGAATACTCTTTGTCGGAGAATTTTTGTAACGTTTCTCTACCTATTTCATCATATAATAATTCTTCGAAGCTTTCTTCCCATAATTTCAAACGACGCATTGATACATCACCAGTGCTGAAGAATGAAAAATATACCATTATTGTAATGCTGTGAACATTTCTTTTAATCAGTCAAAAACAGCATAAAATTTTTCTTATATTATTCTTTTTCCTCATTTTGATGTAGTTAGGAACATCAGCAAAAGAAATCAAAACTTAAATGATAAATATTTACCAAATTATATGAAAAAGCATGGATTGCAAATAAATTATTTGTCGCCTAAAGACTCAATTTACAAACCTACATTTCGCTTTGGCAACAATAATAGCTTAATACAATGTGTTCGCTTTTATTCTATTTCATTTTTTTACAATTATTTTCATACATTTTATCATGTTGCCAATAATCAACGGTGTCCGAAATCCATGGATTTGAATGACTTTGAAAAGGATCAACCGCACAGCCAGGTTGGGTTAGAAATGGATCGAAAACACGACGATGATCGAAATATTGTAAATAACTGAAGGAAAATTTTATGTCTTTATTCACAAACAGAAAAACCAGTCAAATTAATTTATTTATCCCAATCATGATTTTTGTCACACTCTAATATGTTGAATAGTAACTGAAATGATAATTAATTATAGATGACAAATATGAAACAAAGCCATGACATGGGTAAGGTAGCTTAAGACTTACCATTCAAAATTATCCCTTGAAGCTATCTTCCAAATCAAAAAATAAATTTAACCAAAGCGGATATCAGACTGAGTCTATTTGAGAAGCGATTTCAAAATTCATTGAAAAAATATCTACGCAAAACAAATTCTTTAAATTTTCAATTTATGCTAGTAGAACAAAGCAAAAAACTTACTTCTCGACAACCTTGGACGTTTTGAGAACATTCTTTGTCAATCGTGCTTCTAAAGCAATAATCTGAAAGCAATTTTGGAAAATATCTGGAAAAGCACACAGTTTTTTTTTTAAGTACAAAGTGACATACAAAAACATTTTGAACACTTCAGTAATTTTAACGCTATAAGATGAGCTGCAATAAAAAAGAAGTATTGACACCTTGCAAACAATAACAAATTAAAATAAAGCCGAACCGCATTTTATGTTTAAACGAAGTAAACGAAGAACTCGTAGAAAGTTCGTTATATTTTTTGTTTGTAAAAACTTCAAAAAATTTAATCGTTGCCTCGATTAAAAAAAATTTCACAACAACCGGTAACATTACAATAAGCTAATTCCAAAGTACTTTACATCGATTATAAAGAAATTCATGTTCACCAAAAAACATCTTTTATGAAGCAGAAATGACACACCTCATGTTTTAATGTATCCTGCACTCGAGTACACCGTCTAATACCAGGTCTTTGGCTATAGTGGTGCACTGATGATGACGGTGACATACAGGGTGATGCTTGCTGACTTGTCACGGAGGAAGATACATTGTTAGCCGCACCATTTAAAATGGAACCTGAGCAAGAAGGCGTTTGTGCAGCTGCATGTGCAGCTGCAGCTGAAGTCGAATACGGTAAAGTGATATTCGAGCATGATGCAACAGCGGCGTGAGTAGATGAACTATATTTCGGTCGTCCTATAATTAAATACTGGGATAAGTTCTACTAATATTTAAAAGTTTTTCATAATTTCGGCAAAAATAATCGAGATTTTGCCTTGATAGAAGGTGGAAAAAAAACCCTTGGAATTGGCAAATTCCGAAAATAATCGCATATTAAAATAATATTAGACGGATTAATCGGTGGTTATACGATTTTTTTTCATCCATCTTGCATGATTATGTTTAATGCATGAATTTATTCCTACTGAAATATTTCGAATAGAGAAGATACATCCTCATCATCTACCTGATCTTGATAGTTTCCGGAAATCAACTTCCGTAGTGTTTACACAACCTGGGACAGGCCTATGAACATCCCAAAAAGCACGCTCCTGACTATCCAAAATCTGTCGTTCTTGACGGTCACGTTTTTTGTCTACTCTAAAATAAGTATATGTAAAATTGACTAATCAAGACAAATTTGATATTTGCTGAATCAAAGTCATAAAAAAAGAAAAAAATGGGTAATTTTCAAAAGTAGGGAAAAACTGCGAAAAATAAAAATTCAGATTCAAAAATATGATAAAAAGATCATCTGATATAATACACTTTTTCAGATACAGATATTATATAATTTTCACTTCCACCACAAATATTTCTTCCATTACTACTCAACGCCACAAAGATGAAACGGATGGTGGAGATAACAAACCGAGAATTGAAAATACATAATTTTCAAAACAAATATAAAATATAATTAGGAATGAAATGTATAAAAAATAAATACCTGTACTGAGCTTCAGCTTGCATAAAAATAAATTCCCACTTGCGGCTGAACATTTTTTGCAACTTCGCTAAATTCTCCGCTTCAAAATCTTCTAATTCCAAATGCGCTTTATTTTGCATAGTACGCTTACACAAGTATACGGCTGCAAGCAATGAAAAAGAATCTCGAAATACTGATAAAGTTTTTCCCCAATAAAATCGATAAAATTATTGCTATTTATAATACAAAACAGTCGTACCATTAGGTTAAATTGGTTGACTACTGTAAAGATTATTTAATGTGTGTTTATAATAAATAACAGTTCTTTTAAACAAACAAGCTTCCAGACAATTATAATCGATATGTAACTGCTTTTATATACATATATATCGATTATATCATACGGAAATATTTAGTGATCTTGGAAAGATCAATATAGCGAAACGGAAAATCCCCAAACATATAATTTAGGATATTAAGGACATATAAAGCTGGTTAAATGATATGAACATTTTTTCAAGATAACAGATCTGTCGTATATGTGTATTACGTATATGACAAAAGTAGATAAACAATGTGACATATTATGAATTAACACCACAGGAAACAGAAGATATTAATTGATGAAATAACCAACCGTAATCCATATTTTCCGGTTCCCAACAATTCGATGGCCAGAAATAAGGAGTTTGAAATCGATAAAACGTGCCGTCATTTTTCACAGTTAAAACGTGATCATCAATTTGAAATAAATAGCCATGAGATGCGATTAAATGGGACAAATGCAGTGCATCAGCTGAAAGGAATTCTTCCTCCATAACTTATTCTTTTAACTTGTATAACACAGTAGCTTAAGCAATTAACACCGTCATTATTATTATTATTACCACTAATATCAGAAGTGCCTAGTCAAAGCACCAGTCAAAACATCGTGTCTTGCAACAAATCAGTTGAAAGTTCAATGACCTATATGAGATGAGTCACGATGTCAATTGTATAACTATTCAACTCATTTTTCGATCGAATTTATCGATGATTTAAATCAATTGACTTTATATCGTTGCTTGTATCCAGAAAGTCTAATGCAAACCCAATTACGAATTCATTAAAAAATAAAAGTTGAAAAAAGAAAAAAAAGAAAACAAAAGCCGAAAGACCTAGATAATGAAATATGAGTCCATATTTTGCTCCAGATAAAGTTAATAATAAATGTCGAATTTTTAAAACAAAGAATGCTGTAGCCCTCTAATATGAAAGAGAAATTGAAAGAATGAGCTTTTACTCACTAATGCCAAACACTGCCCTAATATTGATTCAAGCAGTTGATTTTAAAAATCTTCAATTAGATTAGCTGCATATTCCTTCGTTCTGGTTTCTTCTTTAATTCAACCAATCCATGAAACAAATAATCATACTTTCTAAATATGTGGCAACTATATTCTGATAGCGTGCGTGTTAAATGAATGCAAATTCTGCTAGTAGTATATGAATTTGATGAAGTGGCAAAACGTGAAAAAAAAGAATCTGAAGGAAGCATACCGAGATCTGTCATATTCATATTTTTCATAATCCAAGCAATGAGATCTTGACCAGTAAAGACGGAAGGAATCTGAAACAGGAATAAATGAAAAACATAGAAAAGAATTAATGATGAATAAGTTCTTTACATGGATGTCTTTTATTCTTATTTCATTTAATCATTATACGGTAAAAGGGTAAAAAACTCAAAGAATTAATGCCATGCGAGATTATTATAAGAAATACGTGGTCATATAGAATAATAAAAAAGAAATAAAGACACCACAAAATTTTATGCTATTGGGAAAAATTATTGACGAATAAACAACCCAGATGTTAAAAAAATTAAAAATTTTAAAAAGATGAAAAGAAGGAAACACATACTTTTGTTAGAAAACTTTTGACAGTCTTAATAGATACTCCACTCTCAGGATCTAACATTGTTTGTACCAAATTTTCCAATTTTTGATAAATCATATGATTTGGATGAACCACTCTTTCTTCGATGCTTGCATTGGCTCGTAATCTTGGTAATGCCATTTGTGTTCTTCCCACACTCTCTCCCTCACAGTCTACGCTTTCCTCCCAAAATGATTTTGATTTTGGAAGGAAAAAAGAAATCAAATTTCCGTTGCAATTGTGATTAAATTAAATTGTCGTGATTCACTTTACTGAATACTTTGATTGTTGAATTTCGTTCAGCTTTCTTCTTTTTTTTCCTTCACCAATACAACATTTCCTTGAATTTCAGCATAAGTTGAAGTGCAGGAAGATTGAGCCGTACTATTATCCTATGAATAACACATAGTAGAAAGCTAATCAATCATTCCAAATGATTAGTGATCATTTAATAGCATCGTCGCAAAAGCAGGTAAACAAGAACATCACATTCCGTTGAACGCACATTAGAATATCTCTTAAGGCAACTAAAAGGCATACTGATGAAGCAATTCATACTTGACAAGTGTATTTTAGTGATAATGATTCGGTTTTAGCTGGATTCTATTTCCCTATAGTATTTTTTTTCTAAACGACTTCCATCCAATTTTTGTAAGTGTTTTTTTTTTGTAAAATAATTCTTTTGTCCAATTTTTGTAAAATAATTTTTGTAAGCGATTTCCATCCAACATGACATCTATCCTGAATACGTCGTCCTTTCTTCTTCATTTCATTTCTCACAAAAGGCCTTTGGCTATCTAAACCATTTTTGCACATGTTGCAATAATCGACCGATAAGTTTTTTTTTTCTTGTTTTAAAACATGACAGGATTTTGCATTTCATAACCAAATTATAGCAGAAAATTCGTACCCTATAATGAACTCTCATCTTTTTTCTTTGAAAAATTTGTATTTAAAAAAGACCTACAAAACGATGTCAATAGATGTGGTCGAGTAATGACAGTACGAATCAATCCATCAATTATTCCTTTATATCCCGAAGGATATGAAGAAATTAATGGTAAAGTATGAAGTGAACGATCTACAAACGATCGTCAGGAAAATCAACATGAACTACATATGAGCTGCTTATACACGGTTCCCAAAATCCCAATGAATCGACCACATTTGGTGATAAGCCATATAAACAAAACGTCCGTTTATCCATATGAGTGCATTAATGAACAAACCATCGGAAAAAACTGATCAACCGGATAAACTGAGGTGAGAACGGAGAAAGACTCAATTGTCACTCAATCAGGATACCTTCTTCCGTTTAATGATCCCTGCCTGATATAATATCATTTAAAAATTGGATAGGTGAAAAATAAAACAAAACAAAAGGAAAAAGAAAAGAGGATGCGAGAGTAGTAAGGATGAAGGCTCAAATAGAAGAGAAAGAGGGAAGATAAATCCGAAGGACATACTCATTACTATTAGATCATCATTAATGGCGACAGACAAATGCAGATATAAGTAAACATAAACATCACTAAAATAGATAAAGGAAGTGATGAATGAGCGGAAAAAGGGGAAGAAAAGTCATCGAATATAAGCGTAATGCGAAGAGAGACAGATAGTGAAAGGAAAAAAGAAGGAAGAGCATTCAAAGCTTCAAAAATAATATGCATACTTTTATCTTCTGTTCCCATTAATTTCTCATTTACTTTTCTCTTCTTTCTCTCCCTTTCTTCTCTCTCTTCCTATCCTATTTCTGTCCCTCAAATTTATTCCATTCATCTTCAAAAAAGGAAAAAAAAATTCTTTCTTTCCCATTCAAAACACATTTCTCCATTTTCGTCCCCGTCCAATTCTAACATCATGCAAATTTTCTCCATCACTATATCACATGAAGATGGAAAGATTGAAGATTGAAGATGAAGTGAAGAGAAATGATAACAATAACAGAAAACAATAAACAATGTTCATACATCACATACAAGCAACAAATGCAATATCATAAACGCTAATAACTACGAGAACATCACTAATAATTACATAGTGATAGCAACGATAACAGTGATAATGGTGATAATAGCAACAGCAATAGTGACCACGTAAACATCAGCAATAACAACAGTATACCAGTACTAAAAATCCAACATTAACAATGACAACAACACCAACAACAGTAACAACAACAACACCAACAACAATAACAATAACAATAATGACATCAACAATTAAAGAAAAAAATGATAACACCGAAAAGTACTCAAAAATGTGAGACACTGTTCAATTGGCATCACAAATGTAAACGGAGGATATTGGCTAGTATTGAGGAAAGCTGTAAGAGTGAATGTCTGCAGCATACACCAATCACATACACACATACATGCACCGACACACACACACACATGTCGCATCAAAATTAATAAATTGATCCATTCAACGATTTTCATTGACAAACGTACGATACTTTATCATTGGGATATGTCTGTCTTGTATGTTAATGTGCATGTGCATGTGCATGTGCATGTGCATGTGCATGTGCATGTGTATGTGTGTGTATGTGTCACAGTCATTCTTAATAACAATGGACATCATTTTCTCGGCATCGCTACTGATTCTTTCGAAAAATGCCTGCCATTCAATTCAAGAGAGGAATGTATTGCGAATGTACCATGAGGACTTAGTACACGCACGTGCACACACACACACACACACACACACACACACACACACACACACACACACATACACATACATATGCACATACAAAGAGAGAAAGAGAGGGAAAAAGATATTTGTGGAGGATACGTTAATATGAATAGATCGATAAATAAATAAGTAAAATATATTATTGTAAATATGATATACATTGGAAAAGGAAGTAAAATTGAAGGAAGTAATAGTACAAGAAATGGATATAATGCATGCAATGCAGGTTACTTCTTGAGAATGATTTCATGACATCAAATGATAGAAAACGTGATAAATAAAAAAATTTTTTTTTTAAAATTAAATATTTGAACCAAATTAACAATTAATCAATGATGAATATAGGATTGTAGTATAATAACTGTTAAGGAGAAATATGTGATATGATTTCATTTAATTGCTATTTAAAAAAATACATTGAGATACATGTATAAGTAACTTCTCATTTAATTAACTTTTCACTAGCGTAATCAATGAGGCATATGGACGTGAGAAACGTCGTTTAGCATGTGAATTATGTAAGAGGGATAATTGTGAACTGGAAGGCTACACATGAAAACAATGATCTGTTTACTTGCTCGTAAATGAGAGATGAAACATTGGAAAGCTTAGGATGAGGGGTACTTGGAATGAGAAGTGTATTCCATATGGAATTAGAATTGAGTAATACTTTCTAATATGATTTAGTAATTAGTCGAAAATTTTAAATGAGATATTTTAATAATATTTGGTGTAAATTTTAGGAAATGGAAAGAGAAACTACACCATGCATATTCATAATACTTAATTTAGCTAATTAATGTGATTACATTATATTCTATCAATGTTATATGATATCTAATATGTTTAATCAATTCATAAAATATATTATATATTACATTAATTCAGGAAAAATATTTTTGCATATTTCAATTAAATTCACAGAATATATGTTTTTATAGAATATTTTATTAATTGGTCATTTATTTCTACACCTTAGCAATACATTTTTCATTATTTTTCCATTATAATCAATGAAATTCTCCCTAAATCTCTTTTCTTTTCTCATTTTTCCTAAACGTACTCGAAAAGTCTTATGTCATTCTCAAATTACTACACTATTCATTTCAGTGCTCTCAATTCCTCACTTGCAACATTCTATAATCTTATCATTCTTTCTATTCTCTTCATAAAAACAATATTTCTCTGTGGTGAAAGAAGATGCATTTAATTTAACTGGTTTTGTGGGGCGTTTTTACTGCTTGTTTATTTATTACATTTTTGCTCTCTCCCACTTTCCTGTGATCGGCTGCATTAGATTGTGATGTAATTGTACCTTCTCATCTCTCGACTGCACATGCACACTCGTCGCGATGCGCGAAGTGCGGGATTCGAAGTATTTGGGATGAATTGGGAATGTGTAGAATGGATTATATAATATGGTAGTATCCGTTTCAATTTCTATCGTGGGAAATTTTTTTGTAAATGTAAAAAAAAAAATATGCTCTACATATGCTTCATATTCTCATGTCACATATTATATCTTTATGATATTTTATTCATCTTTATTTGTTTTCTTATTGCAAGTGAAAATTTTCTGTGATATTGTTATTTATAATTTGAAATACGATATCGTTAGAATATAATGAATTAATGCATACTATTGAACCGTGATCATCAATAAATCAAATAGGGGGGTATCGTTGATAATGACAATTTAAAAGATGTCACGCTTTTATGATATAGCGAAGTTCTGCGATCATCTTCAAGATATAGTTGAAAATTTAATAAGAATCTTGCAGATTTTGAAGTGATCATTGAATCCAATGAATAATAGTCAAAAATGTGGACAGATAATAACAAATCCGAACATTAAGGATAGATTAGATGAAGAATGGTGCTACTGCTGCTGCTGGTGGTGGTACAGTCGGATAGTTGATGATATCGACTGATTACATTAAACTATTAAACGTGTATTAAGTTGGAAATCCCTATATTCCATCATTTCCGCTGTTGTTTCGACCACTGCTACCATCGACACATTTTGAGTGCATGACGTCACTGTTTTTCCAGGAATCAATAACAGTAGTAGTAAAAGCAACCTCGAAAGCCTTGCTTTTAATTAACTCTTTACAAGGAAGTTTTTTTTTCCTTTTTTTGACTCGTTTTTTCGGTTAACTTATATCCGGTGATTGAAATATTGGTATTGGAATGTCCATGAAATTTTTTGCGGGTTTACAAGATTTCTTGGGTTTGTATGATACGTCATCATCAAACAGTGAACAACAACAACAAGAGGAACAGCTGGCATCATCTGCTTCAACGACAGCAACAATACCGGCAGCAGCAGTGGTAAAAGCAGCAAGTTCTTCGTTATTATCGCCACCTTTAGTATCGTCAGTCAATTCGGACATAATTGAAAGTGAGAAAAATTCGTTGAGACATATTTCCGGTGTTAGTAAGAATTGTATTGCCGTTCAAGACGAACAGCAGCAGCTACATCATTCGAAAATAACACTGGACGATTCGGAAGGTTAGTGTTGCATTTGATAAAAAGAATATTAATTACTTGCTAAGGAAGCAGAAATAAGTTTGTCATGACTTTTTATAAATTGTACTTTTTCTGTTAGCATTCATATGCTTTATGAGACCGTTTTCTTTTTTTTTATCATTAACAAATATTTTTAGAAATTTCATTCTGTTTTAATGCTTTCTTCCTTTGTACTGTTTGCTACCAAAAATGGACCTATGCAAGACTTCCGAAAAAAATTTGCTATTTGCAGTCCTTAAACCATTTTATTCAATTTTAGAAGTCACAGATGCAGAAGAGAAGATACGGCAGTGCTCTCATAAGCGAAGTGTTCATTTCCCGGATGTTATTGTAACGGATTTCTACGATGCACCAACAAATATCTTCACTAATAAGAGTAAGATAAATTTGATGTTTGATGGAATTAGTTGGGAAAATGTGTTATTCAAATCAATTTTTCTGATCACTGATTTGTCAATTTGACATGGAGATCTCCAAAAGATCTACTAAAGAAATATGGAGTTGTGCTTATTAATGAAGGAAAAAAAAATGTTATGACTCGGATGGAGATGCTACGAACTTTCTATAGTTTTTTTTTCCATTTTTATGGATTTCAAGCATTTATTTCGGGTTCATCATTTCCAAAGATATATCACAATTATGTTGATAGCTACTGAAAGAGGTCTCCATTTTTCATGTGTTTCAAAAGTAATATAAATATCAAATGCACACCGTAGATTCGCAGGAAATTTGTAGTTTTACAATCATTTCTAATTTATCGACTGTTAAAGTTAGTAAATTAGATATCATTGTTTCTATAGAGATATAATTTTTCAACGAATTTGTTCGTTATCCTTATTTTCAGATACAAGTGACACTAATGCTATCAGTATTTCCTACTTGAATATTTGCAAGCGTTTGCGAGTGGATCCAATCCAAGCTGTACAAGAACAAATAGCCGTATATTTTCCATCCTTTTTTAGTTTATTTTAAAACATTACAGTTTCAGATATAGAAGTAGTTCCTATCTGGTTTTTGCTAACGGTTTTTGCAACACGATTAATGAGGATTGATACTTAATATTCGATACCCATTTTATTATACATAATATTCCTGCGAAAACATTGTCTTCTTAACTGTGAAAGAACATTGAACGAAGAAGGAATAACTGTCAATTTAAAGAAATGTAGCGAAATTTATCACAAATACAGTGAAATTCTTAATCAGGTCGTTAGGGTAGGAAATACTAAGTCCCTATCTATTTTTTTTTCATCTCAAAAGCTGGAAGTGCTATGATATAGGAACTGATCCCGAAAGCTTTACATAAATCGGCAAATAATAAAACGCATTGATTGCTCCCTTCTCCTCTGATTCTTCGAAGCAGATGGATTCAGTGAAGTAGTAATAGAATTATTATATTCAGAAAGGCCAGCGTAAAGCTATGTTGCGTTTGGTAAAGTGTCGGTAACTTTTGGATCTTTATCGACTCTTGAGTTCATTGATTATTGATTTTTTCATTTTCACGGAAAAAGCTATTTCAGTGTTTTCATCAAGTGATGGGTGTGCGCCAAGAGTGTCTCTCCTTAAAAGGTTTTTTTTCTTATCACATTCTTCAGTGTTAAATGTTCTGAAGCTATATAAATTTAAGCTTTTTTTTTTGTTCAAAAGCTAAGTCTAATGAAGGATTCACGATAATTAATGAGTGCCTATAAGAAGAATAAGTTTAGGTCATCGTTTATCTTCTACTGATATGGAATGTTTGGAAGAAATTTTCAATAAAGTTCAGTTTGATATGCTTGATTTCGAATACACCTTTCTGGATGATGATGTAAGTTGCTTAAACCCATTTATTCTTAGCAAATTTTTTAATTTTTTTTTTGTTCTGGAATATATATTTGCTGATTCCGATTGATATTTTTTGGAAGTGCTGGAAGTAACAAAGTTTAGTTCAGTTAGCACTTCAACGTTGTTGAAAGAATTCGTACCAAAATCAGAAGTTATTAATCTCCTAAATGACCTACAGTATGTAGCATGTTTCTGTAATGTTCATTCGGGACATCCTTGTAGCTTATAGTGATAGTTCTAAAAAGATTCCCCAATATCGCTTTGTGATTCCTGATGTGAATTATTTCAATTATTTATTTAGAGTGCCGTCTGTCTTGGAGAAATGCTTGAATTTTATGATTCTGCAGTGAAATTAAATTTGTCTTTTAATAAGCAAATCAATTTGCGGGGTTGGCAAGCCATATGTAAAGCTGTAAGGGATGTAAGTCTTTCTTTTTCAGTAATTTAATCATTTCGCGAAAGTATTCCTTGATTTTTAACCATAATATTTGTTTAGAAATGATCTACATGTATTTATTGGTTTGATTATAATACGTTACATGTTTTGAATTCTGAGTCATCATTTTTTTGTTCAGGCACCTTCTATGCAGTATTTGAATTTACGCTACACATCTTTATCCGATCGTGCTGTGCCGGTATTGGCTCGTGCTTTACGCTCCCAGTCATCGTTAACTGTCCTACATTTGGAAAACGTTTCCCTTTCTGGGCGAAACTTGATTTTAGTCGGTCCGTGCAATAGTTTTCATCAATATTAGACAATAAAAATTTATGAACAACAGAATGAAAGTTGATGATATTTCAAGGGAAGATAGCAAGATGAAAGTTTCGTAACTGTAAAAAAATTGTAATTGCTTTATAAAATGATGTGGAAATGCCTCTCTCATTTCCGCTATCTTTTCAGAAGAGAGATTATAAGGATGACTTTTTAATAAGTTAAATCCAGTTTATATTAGTCAGTATCAAGAAGGCAGCTCACTTCTACAATAGTTAACCGGAAAGAATGGTGTGACTGACCTTGAATAGTCTGTTAGTAGGAACTTCCCGAGCTAATGCTAAATTGTTTGAAACATTTTTGTCACTGAGTGCAACATACTTCAACGCATGCTCATGATAAGTGCGTAATTGTATTATAGGATGTGCACTGAAGGGAAATACAATTTTGCGAGAGCTTTATTTGGGTGAGAATAACCTACAACCTGCAGATGGTGCTCACATTTATCAAATTATCATCACCAGTGTATCAATTCAGTTGCTTGATCTACGAAACAATCATTTGCAGGTTAGCTATTTGTAAGTTTTAAATAAATGAAATGAAATCTTTTGCTCCTTTTATTAGTGATAGATGAAGAATGTGTCGTTTAATGTTTTATAGGGAACTTTAAAATAATAAGGGATAATAATGAGTCTGGAAAGAAAAGCTTTATAACTCATTATTTAGTACGTTGTTATGGTTTACTGCTGTTCGTTAGAATTAATTTTATGACTGCATGACTTTGGAGGAAAAATTCTTTCTAACGTGATCGAATCGTGAAACGATTTATTACGGATTTAGGATGGTGGTCTGCGTCATATTTGCGATGCACTAAGGCACCGTGACACAGCAAAAAATAGTGCGTTGTCAGCATTGGTACTATGGAATAATAGATTGACTAGTTGTGGAATGGAAGCATTGGCGCAAGCATTGGTTAGTTTTCAGTTAGACTATTAATTTTGATTTCGAAGAAAGCTGTGGCAATATCGGTTTTTTTCTTGTTCATGGATGATCCTCTACTAGTGGAAGCTTTTTTTTTTTTGTTAAATCTGCTGAAGATTTTTGCCAATTTTGCCAATTTTGAAGTCAAATGTAAAATCTGACATTATTTAATGAGTGATAACTGACATTATTGGATGTAAACTTGCTTAGACGCAAATATTTATGATTAAAATTCCTTGGATATAGTTCTTAGGCAAAAATCTTAAAGGGAGCTGACTAATATACCAAATTAATACATTCCAGATGGAAAATGGTAAATTGGAGACGTTAAATATTGGTAATAACAGTCTCTTACTGGACGGTATCGTTAAGCTGAAGCCAGCATTGCAGCAGAATTGTAGTTTGCAGAGGCTTGGCTTGCAGGCGACAAATCTTGATTGTCAAAGTATGTTCTTTTGTTTACCAAAGATTCAGGAGATTTTTGGCGGTCAATCCGGAATTTTTTTAATGTTTACTTTATGGATTATTTTGTTTCTGAGATTATCTGAAATACTTTTTCAACATAGCAAATTTCTTGGTAGCTGCATAATGCTTGCTTACCAGTTATAGCTGTATAGACAACTTCTTTTAATGGATTGTAATAATTTTAATCAGAGATGTTGAGTACCTTTTTAGTAATTAATGACAGTATATATGAATGCTTTTATATAGTTCCACAAAATCAGTCAAATTTCCTTGAAGACTTGGTGTGAGAAGAAGAAATAAAGATGATAGAAATCTTAGGTGTAAATACAGTAGATCATTATATTGGCCTATATGTATTCTCTGGTCTATTAAAATTTGAAGTGTTTTGGAACTGTTTTTTAGGTGCAATTGTGTTGGCAGAATGTTTAGCGGATAACAAAGTGATGATACGACTAGATTTACGGGATAATCCACATATTGGATCTGCTGGCCTTTTAGCACTTCACCTTGCAATGAAAATGAACACTTCACTAACAGTCTTGAATTTGGATACATCAGTTGCCCAGTCCAGTAGTTTAAAGGTTTTGCGTTTATTCATTTAAGTAGCATGTTTTTATTATTGTTTAAAATGTTCATTTATGCACATCAAAGTTTCTCTAGAATATTTCGAAGTAAGCTGTCAGCCGTTTCAGTCGGTATGAACGGAATGACTTAATTCGAATTATTGAATTTGATATTCTTAATTCATATTATATAACATGGAACATATGAAGTCAGTAGGATAGTTTCCCATAAGATTATAAGGCTCGTTAAATGTGGCTAGTCATCTGTTAGTTGTATTTTACTTAACAGCATGGCTAACAGCTGTGAATTAACCTTTTGAATTTACTTAATATATCGACTAGTTTATTCTGCTTGTGGTTCGCACCGTTCATCCGGCTAACACTGGTTTTTTTAGTTAGCGCGCTTTCGATGATACCTGCTGTACGTCAGCGTATTATGAGGTCTTCAGGTTGTGTTTTGCTGGAATTAGTTTGAGTAAAATATACTTTGCGATGTTCGAGCAAAATACTAGTAACAACCTGTTTACTTTCCCTCTCCTTATTTGAATACAAGAATGCTAATCTTGCAGGTTAAAGAATACCAGGAACAGTTTAAAGTATATTATGAGGAGATCAAAATGTTTTGCGAACGAAATAAGGAAATTGCACTTAAAAAGCTTTCGGTCTTTACAACTGTCCAAGATGGCACCATTGACACGGATGTGAAGCAAAACGAAAAGAACACGGAGGTGAAGCAGGATGAAGAGAAAGATGTTGAAGAACAGAAACAAGAAATAAAGATGACGAAAAATGAGCACCTTGATAATTTGGAAGTTGCTGAACGAAAATTAAATATAATGTCAAATAATGCGGTTTGGTTGTTGGGTCGATCTTCCTCTTTAACCTGCACCGAGACCATCGATGATATCTCAGTAAGTTCGAGTTCTTGCTCTTCCACTTTTTTCTTTAGTGATAGCTTCTATATCAATGGTAGTTCTATATTAACATTTTGTTCAATCAGTTTTAATTATATACAGTTCTACTCTGTTATCACTTCGACAGAGAGCAGATAAAATATAACAAGTGGAAGTTTCTTTCCTGCATCTAGCACAAAAAGAGCAACTTTTCTTTACCTCTCAAAACACTGAAGAGCGAAAAATAAAGAGTAGACCCAGATTTCACACATACATATACTTCCACTATTAAAGAACAGTTACTAACATCATCAGAACTACTGACCAAAAAAAAATAAAAACAAAGGTACAAATAATAAACACCCTTCACCAGATAACATACTCTAAAGCACAAAAATTGGCAAGACATAAAAACAGGAAAAAAACAAAAAACAACATGAAACAATGAAAAGCTAAGTCAAAAATAAGATGAACGTTATATACATATTTGAATATATATTCACTATTTTAATGCTAGATTGTTTCGGCTAAAGATTTACGTTCTAAAAAAATCGATCTACTAATTACGTATACGATGAAAGAATTAAAAAAAGTTGAATATCTCCAAAAATCCATTTCTTCATCAATTTAGGAACGCGTTGCACAGATGACTCATTCACTAGCACTGATTGAGCAAATCCCAGACAGCATCACTACTACCATGAAACAGCCAGATGAAAGCTACCCTGCATTGTTCACTAAAAGTATGGTTTCACTCCTTTTTAATTTCTTACAAAAATTTGTTTTTATCAACTACTAAAAATGCGTATTTACTCATTGGAGCTTATCTTCAACTGTTGGACGATGACATTTACAGAGCCATTCGTAAGTTTGTTTGAATTGGTTTATACAAATGATTCTAAATGAATTTTCTGTTGTTAATATCTGATATTTGATCTTATCGTGATCAATAGATAGCAGTTTTTTTTTTCATCTTTTTGATGCTGCTAAAATTAAAGTAGATTGTCGTGATATACAATTAAATGATGGCTGTAGATAAATATCATAGAGTTTGTTATAAGATTAAGTAGTCTTCAAAATGAACCAGCACCAAAAAAATTTTCGGTACAAAAAACAAGTTTAAATTCAGATGAGCTATCAAAATGTCCATCTCTTCCTTCAATAACTGGAGATCATCCTGAGACTGGAATGAACCAACCGGTGAAAAAAATATCAAGACGCTTTACAGTTTCTACTTCAAGTTTGAATGCGACAAATCCGCGAGATGTTGTTCGAGCAAAATCGCGATTTAAGGTACTTTAACTTATTTGAGTTGTTGGATCATCGTTAGCTAAAGTATTGCCGATGGAATGGAGCTGTGTTCTGCTATAGTTGTCGTATATGATATCACTTTGAACATGAGCTAATTATCTTCGTCGCATTTCTTTAAATTGAATTTTTGTTTCATTAATTTATCATTCTTCGACATTTCAGGTTGAACAAGTAGGTTCGTCAATTCAAAAAACAGCAAAAGCTAAATCAGATGACTGCATTCCATCACAACGATCACTTGATGAAAGTTTCGTAGTTGATACACATGGTCCCGACTTTTTGACTGCAGAAGGTGCAACTTTAGAAGTCGAAAATCTGACAGTTGAACGAGTGAAAGAATCAGAAAATTCTGGATTTGTTGACAATGGCGAACTGCCCGGAAGCTTTCGATCTCGTGGTGAGGAGAGAATGAAACGCGTAATATCTCAAGATGTACAGGAAAAAGATGAAAGCTGTGGTACGAAAAATGTAATGAATTCCTATGAGGAAGAGATAGTTCAGCAACGTGTAGACGAAAAAAGTCTTCCATCTAGTTCTCTACAGTTCAACGCCGTCATCACTTTACAGCAGAAATCGGATATGATATCAACACAGGACTATTTTGGCGATGCTACATTTGTGGTTAAATTTACGGATAATGTTGCCCTGAAGCTTGATGTTGAAAAATGCTCTGCTTGTGAACAACCCGTTAGCATGAAGCATCCGATGGAACAATCACCACAGGAAGCAAGGGATGGGAACAGTGCTACAATGAAATTTGACACGGCTTTTTCCAGTTGCTCTGCAGTGAAGGATGATTCGGCAGATACACGTGTAGTAAAGGAAGTTGTTCGAGATCTGATTAATTATGTCGTTTATGAGGTAAACATTTTTTTTAAAAAAACTAACGAGTGTCATTTCTTCTTTTTGAATTCTCAAAATTTCTTAATCTTCAAAAATTGAAGCCAGAAGATGAGTAGGCGGAATGGTTTAACGATTAATTTTTTTTTTTGAAAATATTTTTTTTCGATGTGTAATTTTACAACAAGGTAGTAATTCTAATGCTAAATTAATGCTATAGATCTAATTGATACCACATCCCATGTGTCATCAAATTCTATACTTGAATTCTATACTTACTGTTTCTTTTTCTTTGTTTTGTGATTATAGGAAAATGATTTCACGTATTTACCTGTAATATGACGTAGTTTCAGTTGCTTCATTTCTTTTTTCTTTAGATAAGTGACGACGATTCAATTCATTATCAAAAGCTATCGGAAAGCTCACCTGCAATTCGTCCCCTATTATCTGTTTCCAGGTAATTGATGATAAATATTCATAACGAGCATTTAATTATATACGAATTACTTTTGATTGCATTTTGATTTTTTGTTACCAAAGTTATTTGTTTATGCCATATGGTTCCTTCCTTTTATCAGATATGATTGGAAGAGAAGATAAGGGGAATGATTACTTTAAAAAGATGACAATCTTTAAAATTAATGCATGCATCAAGTTTTCAAGTGCAATCATGTCTACATCTAGCTTACATTTAGCTTATTCTAATGCATTAATAATATGAATCTACTTGAACTCCTTCCGTCTATTTGTGACTGTACATGTCATTCCTCATCGATTTGTTTTGTCTGAATCCGCCTTTCAGTAACAGATTTTTGCATGAATTTATAGAAGTCCATCAAGTTCTACACTGAATCCATCTCACAATGCAGAAACGGACGAAAATGTTATACATAATATAGTACGTGGACTGGTACGAGATATATTACTACAAGAAAAAGAATTACTAAGGCGAAGTTTAAGGAAGAAACGACGACATCTTGTTACGATGTCTAAAATGGATTGTAGTTCGAGTAGCTGATCGTTTGTGTGCTTAGTATAATGAAGAGACCTCTTTTGTAAGTCTTGTAAATAACAGAAAAATTCTAACATTGGTCTGTCTAATATCAATCTCTTTATTGCGGCCTTTTAATGTCATTTTGATTAGTCGCGATTTTAATTTGATCACAATAGGTCTTTTGTTTTTGTGTGTCTTTCAGGCATACCGTTCGTGTAAAATATGTGGGTATCTGAGTGACTTTCTCAGAATTATGTATTATTGCTAACAAATAAACCGGTTTCTCTTGTCTCAATATTTTTCAAAAATTTTTTTTAAAGATGATTGAGATAGTTTTAGTAATATCATTTTAAAAAAGTGATTTAGTTGGAAGTGTCAAATATTGTTCTAAAATTTCTAGGTATCATTTAGTAACTAGTTTAACTTACTTTAATTTCTTTAAAATATATAGATAAAGCACCTTCAAATGAAAATATACCGTGAAAGAAAAAGAGGAGCCATTAAATAAGCGAAAATAAAGGCCGGTGACATGTCGCAAGGACTTTTGTTATTATTAATGATTTTCCATAAAAACTAATATAGAAATGCAGCTACGCCTAGCCATGTGTACATACTTTAAGCAATTTATTTTCTAGTCACTCAGTATATTCAGTTACTAATTTGTTATTATCACTTTCTTCCTCCCTGTATTCATCGTTCTCGAGAAATTTTTTAATTTGATTCATGTTAAGGACATCTTTCACCTTCTCTTTCTCTGTTCAATAGTGATTCTTTTCGTTGTATTTTTTTATATTGTTTTTTGCTTCGTTCTTTTTTATTATATTTATTTTCGAAGGATCACCTCATACTGGTTTTGTAATACTTCATAATTCATTTGTATGGTAAAAATAAATCGTACTTATATATGGAAGCAATCTTATGCACATTTCAATGCAAATATCAATCACCACAGTTAACTAAATTATATGATATTTTTTCAAAGTTTATTTTCTGTTAAAATTCAGTTAGAATACTTTCAGTAGAATCATACAAAGGATGACCTTAAGCTGATGCAGTGAAAGTTGCCAGAAATGATCACTAGAAATCTTATTGATCTGTCGTTATTTGGTTCTACTCTACTGTTTGATGTTTGGAGTTATCTGTTATCATAATAATCAACTGGAGTAATTAATATTCGTTGTGGTTTACTTAGATGCGTAATCAGTTATAAATATTGGAGTTTATTATTGCTAAAAAGAAGTTAGCCAGATAATTTTTCTAAAATTTTAAAAATTACATATGGAAAATTATTTCGTCACAGCTTGTATGGATCTCAATTACACATGAGAATGTATGGGAGAAAATTTCTCAAATTATTGAAATTTACAATTATCGCGACGAAATACTTATAGCACTTGCCTCCTTTTTTTGCTAATATTTAATTCTTGTCCACTTTATGGTTGTTATGTACGTCATAATCCTTAAGTTTTTTTAGTATATAATATTTAATATTATTACNTGCCTTTAATTTCGTCACGGTTGAAAATATCATTGAGATATGAAACAAAATTAATTTTCTCATAGATATCTTCGATTACTGCAAAAGCAAAAGATTATTCTCGAGAATTTTTCGCAAAATTTATTTGTTCAGATCTTGGCACATATTATTTGCATGACCACTAAATATTTTAGTCGAGAATTGTAGTATCTCACTTTTCTCGTTTGTAGTTGACGAAATTACAAGAGATTTTAGAATGTTCTTAATCCTTTTCAGTTTTCTAATTCGTTTTAAATAATTGAGGAAGGTTGTTTTTATATCCACTTGTACACTTGCAATTATTCTGTATTTTTTTTTTAATTCTATAATCGCTTAATGTCATTAGACTTATTGAAAGCGGAAAACTGTAATTGTAAATAAGTTTTGATTATATATATTGTATTTTTCAATTTGTACAAATAACGATTAATAATGTAAATTGTAGTGTGTAAAATTAATTAGCAGTCTTTCTTCAGGCAAAACCGGTCCAAGCATCATATTTAATTTATTTAATTTTGCATTTCATAAATTACAAATGTAGTTATTTTGATAGTTGCTCGTTTTAATATGTTAGTACATGAACGATTCAACTGTTTCATTTTCTTAAGATTGTTATTATCGATAAATTAGTATATTGATTTGGCATAACAGATGAAGTCTGAAATCGATCAAAATTCGAATTTAATCGAATATTTTGGCCATCATTTGATAGTTGTTTTCAATGATTTAAAATTACAAAACGTGACAGATCTGAATAAAGCGGTAATTTTTATAAAAATTTCTTTAATGCACTATAAAAATAAAAATGAAATTATTTGTTTCTCTTTTCTTTCACATTCAATAATTTTCATGATGAAATTTAGATCGAATCGTTGTAACACTTTTTATTGATTACTTTTTTTTTAAATTTTTTTTCCTTCCCATTGAATTTTTTAGCAGTATTTTTCACTTTCTATTTATGAATTTATGCTGAAAAAAAAAACGACCATTTATGACTTTCGATATATTTTCAGATGATTTAAATGATTTAAACCTTTTATTTCAACTCAACTCATTAGCTAACAGAAGGAAGAGAAAGGATTTCCAAAAAATGAACATATCAGAACATTATGGAAATGTATGTGTTGGATTTTATTTTAACCCTGCTGAACTGATAGTTCATTCGATTATGAAAAAAAAAAGATTGAAAGTGAAAATTTGCTAATATTTGTTGGTGCAAGTGCAGTTTTCGCTTTTCAAAATTGTATTTTAAGATTTCAAAATAAATAATAATGGCGCGTGAAGGAGACATGCTGAATGAAAAGATTTCGGATGCTGCTACCTTTATATGCAAATAATTCTCAATTATCCTTTATGCAATATGGATTGGAACAGACTTCCTGTCTTGCTTCTATAATTCATACAATAATGGAATCATATTTTCATTTCGTTTTTGTTTTCCATCTTTTTTTTTGATATGAAAAATGTGTTTGCAATGATTTTTTGCCGATAAATTTGCTACATTTTAATATTTCATTCTGAAACATTTTAATTCAAACATCAAATCGGAACAAGTAGTTCCTGAACATATTATCCTGAAATTTTTCAGGATAATCTGTTCATCCTCTGCAATCCGCTAGTAATCGGAAGTTTAAGATAGAATGAACTTCGGAAGAAATAAATTACTGCCATAATTCAAAATGGATTAAAACTTAAAATCCACGAGTATCACTTCTGCTCATACGACATTTTTTCATAAAGAATGAAACGAATTCGATTATTTAAGAGATATGCTGAAATCTCATAATCGATAATTTTGCTACCTCCATTTTACGGCTTATTCTTTTAACATTGAAATTTTCAACGATAAAATGTCGGTTGCGTTTATCTCAGAGAAGGACCGATAAATCCCGGTATGTTAGCTTGTTATTTTGCAATTTTAAGTGATTGTTTTGCAAATTTTCGAACTGTTCAAAGAGAGGAACCATCACCAGTAATTTGCAGTCTCATTAATTAGATGTGTCAACTTCCATTGTCAATACATGGAAAAGTTGAATGGAAGGTTAAAGAATGTAAATAAAATAAATGAACCATCCTGCAATATTGTAGACGGAGGAAGAAAAATATTTAAATTGATAAATGTCATTACTCACTACTAAACAATTTGCTTTGGAAAGCAATATTTTCATTTTTACTTCTAAATAATTCAATGTTTTTTCTTTTTTTTTGTGAAATTTGTTTAATTTCATTGATTTCAATGAATTATGTTCATCATTTCATTTCATTCTTCCATATTATCATATAATTTTTTTTTTCAATAATTTCTTATGCAATTCTATAATTAAATTGATATTGGATATTTGATATGCATATTAGTACTGCAGTAAATTACATTAAAATAGATATAATTAGTGGATTATTGAAGAGATTTGTGAGTAATTAGCACACAACTTAAAAATGATTATTCTTAAAAATGATTAAAATGATTATTCTTTTCCATGAAAATGGATGAAAAGGTAAGAAAAGATAAATTAAGTGATGAAAGAGAGATATATTCTTGTATACTTTTCAGATGAATCATTTTTTTATTGTTTATATACTAATAAATGAAAGATTTTAGCTGTACTGTTAGACATACATATAACCACAACTACAAACTTCATTTTCATTTTATAAAGCTTAAGTAAATATAAATGGAGAAGTATGAAATAAGAGAACTAAAGATTATTTATATAAATTGATTGGAAGCAATGATTGCTAAAGTTTTAGTAAAACTTAAGTTAATAGTCTCTCCCATTTATTTCCATTATTATTTGCTTTTCATCATCTATCACTATCGTATTCGTTAATATTGATGAATTTCCGTTTTTCTCATTTTCATTTTCAAAGATTTAATTTCTTTCTTTCGATTTATTATGGATTGTATAAAATTTACTTAAAAAATTCATAGGAATTATTACTTTACACGTTATCGTTTGTATTATTGATCGTTAATTTTAATCGTTTCAAAAAATTCGATTAGAATTTCAATCATGTTTTTACAGTAATGTATTGATTATATTGAAGAAATGATGTTCATTCACACCATTATTCCTTCCCTATCATTGATATTTCCATTAATTCATTGTTTACCGGATTATACTATTGAAACATTTCCGGATTCACTACTTAGACCGGATCTTTGTAATCTTAGCTCTCCAGGATTTGCTTGCGATCCGGATCAACTGCTAGAACGCTTTAATCATACACTTTCCGGTATGTTTACTTTTTCCTACTAATAACAATATGATAATTTTCTATGCTTTTAAATTAGGAGCTGAATATTTATCGCAACATTTACAACGAATTCGTAATACGACGGATTGTCCATGTCTGGAAGAGGATAAATTGTACGATTACTGTCCGATCATTAATTCACATGGATATACAATATCAGTAGCTATTATGAAATCAATTGAAATGAATAGCAGTATGATGTAAGTATGTTTTATATATATGTTAAAATTAATTATTGCTGAAACATATAAATTATTGATTTATCCTTTCTCCAGTATTTATAATCAATTTTTTTTTCAATCTGAATTTGCAAACAAGAATTGACTATGAATTTGTAATGGATTATATTTGATATCTTTTTTTATACATACAGGATGATATGATAGCAAATTTTTTGATCTAATTTTATAAACTCATTCCATGGACGACAAAGTCAATGAGAGAATTCTGAAAATAGGAATGAGAATAGTTTTAAAGTACTTATAAATTCTTCAGTATATTTTAATAAATGAAACATTACATTCTTCAGAAATGCAGAAAATCGGATTCATACGGTTCAAACATTTGCTGATATGTTACGACAGCGTCAAAATCGTAGTCAATGCGCTGATGATGCATTGATTGTAGCAGTTACTGATTGGAAAGCTGTTAGTTTTTAAATTTTATTTCAAATTTAAAACAGAAAAAAATTATTTCCAATTTTTAATCACATTACCTGTTTGTTTCAGGTCTATACATCACTAGGTGAAGTGATTGGAAGAATGCTTACATCAAGTATTATCACGAGAATAACTCGAGAAGCTGGTATTTCCATTTCAGTAATATTTTATACAAAACTCTAAAGAGATAGCATCGGAAAATATTATAACGATCGAATAAAGTTGGATAGTAATTGATCAGATTATGATCGGTTGTATCATCAATCACATATACCCAATGCATATTCGTTCATTCATTATGTGCTAAGATAGAGGCCAAATTTTAAATAATGAATAATTAAATTTTGAATAATTAGACCGATTTCGAAACCGATTTCGAAAATTAAAAATATTAGTTGAGGTGTGAAGAAGGTGAGAAAGTGAGTAACAGGAAAGTGGAACAAATTTAATATTTGCATTTTACTCGAGTAAGCATTCCAGAGCACATGACTGATATCAAAATAATATCACTATTACTGCTGCAAGGATATTCTTTATTAAAATAATCAAATTGACAAAGTAATACTAATATTTTGTAATTTTACTAAGAAAACATTTACTTTTAAGAGTTTTGTCTGACAAAAATTTCAAAATTAAATTAATAATAGCTTTGAGAAGTGAACTACAAAACATAAACAATGCTTAGGTTGTTTTCTTTATCAAATTCTTTTTAACCATTTTTTTTATCAAATGTTTTTTATTAATTTTTTATCATATTTTTTATCAAAATTTTTAAATTTTCTCGATTTTTTAATAATATATTTTAAAGATGATAGAAGATAAAAATAACAATCATTTATTGCGTAATTTCAGATCCATTATTTGCTAATGCTAATTATCTTTATGGTTTAACATTTATGGTTGATCGTTATGGACAAATTTTACAATATTCAATTGAAAATTCCGAGATAAAATCTTGGTCGATGATATGGTCTCGTATAATGAGCAGTTGGCTTAATATTTTCCTCACTTTAATTGTTTTAATTACTTTTATAATGCTTGTTACTCTTATTACTATACGATTTTGTTGTAATGAAAAACAGACATATGCAATTGGTAGACAAACTACCGACTGATAACAATCAGTTGATTTTGTCTTTCAATTGAAACGATTCTTTCTATTCTAAACCTTTTCACTCAGGTCAAAGGTTGTCGTGCTTTTTTCGGCAATATATAATACTTTTGATATCATTTAATATCTCTCAGTACCACTATTAACGCTCCTTCTTTGATTTTTTATTTAATAACATTGAAGTATTTATTTTTAAATTTGTTCATTTCATGTGTTGGAAATTTAATTTTAATTAAAACTATAAAAATTCACAAAACCAATAATAATATTGATTCGTTAAATAATTATAATAAATAAGAGTGATAAGAATGAATTTATCATACATCGAACGAGTATTTTATTCAGGATTTTCATATTACCAAAATTATATATAAATATATTGCATTTACGAAGTCCATAAATTTTGAGATTTCCAATATAAAAGATTTAATTTCAAGATTCAATAATTTATTCAAAATTTTTGATAATGTTATGATAATTTCAACCATCCATATGTTAGATATATTTTAAAAATTTACTGCATTACTTAATCTTAACTGTAATTTAGAATAAATCATTGAGAATTATCTTTATCACTTAATATGGTGCAAATTTATAACTATATATATATATTATTTTGCACACATATCCTTGTAATTTTTAATGTATTATTATGTAAAATACAAAATTGCAATTGTAATTTAGGTTTGAATTTTTGCAATATTATTATCATTACGAATAATTTTGAAAGGAAGGATTATTATTTGAAACTTTGTTTTATATGCCCGAAAATATGCGTGGAATTGATGAAAAAGAAAGCAAACAAACAAATAGTTCTTTATGAATGTAAGAATTTACCGGAGCGGATTGGAGAGAAAAAAACGAAAAGATTTGCTACGGAAGTTTACTGACATTCCAGGATATCATCCTGAATCAAAATCTGCTTAAAATAGAAAGTATTATTGTAATACGACTCTTCAGTATTAAATTTTCTAAGAGATTTACTTCCGTTGCAAATTGTACATTAAACAGTGGCAGTATTAAAAGAAAATTGCGAAATATTGTTAAAAGAAAGTTGCAAAATATTGTAATGGAATTATCAAATTACAAAATATATTTTCAGAGTGTCAGGAATAAAACAAACAAAGTTCATTCACTCTTCAGGAAAACGACAATTTTTCCTTCATTCATTCTCAAATATTCTGCATATGTTTTTGGGATGATTTTATACCAATCTAATCAAATTTAACAACTAATTTAACTTCTTTATAGCTCTCAATTCTTTTCCTATTTTCGTCGTAAAATGCATAAAAATTTCTAAAAAAAGATCAACAGTAATAGAAGATAGTAATTATTGATTAGCTTAGGAAGAAAAAAATCTAAACATTGCATTATACTACATCGGCTTTTTTGTGATAATGAAATGCTAAATTTTTGAAAATTACAGAAGTTTGAACCGCTGGAGTCAAGCATTATTAACTAATATTTTTTATCTTTTATTTTTTATGAATCATTGATAAATCAAACACAAACAAACGGATAGCAATATAACATTGTCTATCTTTTTATACAACCAAATAAAATTTGCAAATATTTACGCAAAAGAAATCAAATTAAAATTGTTATGGAATTGATCATGTATCACTGCAATCACTGCTTCCTGAGCTTGACGGGATAGCCAAACCGGTATGTACCGTTATTAATGTATCACAGTTGACACTAAATGCTGGATAATACAAACCACGTGGCATATTCCTTAAAAATAAATATTATTTTGCATATTTTATTTGTATATTTAATTTTTTTATTTTATTAGACAAAAAGAGACGGTATTCTATAAGTACGTGAAAACATTGTAATTTTAGCAAAATTGATTAACTAATAGGAAGAATTACTTGTTTCTTGCTTTTTCCTTTATCCTTCATGATTTATATATTATTTATTATTATTAAATTACTATTACAATACCGAAATGCAACCAATTGTCCTTCATAATCACGTCGCGTATCGTTGACAAAAAATGCAAGAGTACCCTTATCACAATCTAATAGTACACCGATTACGGATCCGATACCGATACCACCGATAACTCGACTATGATGCATTCCGTTATGCAAGTACCACGAACGTTCTCCATCGATATACATTGACCAACCGTGTAAATCTTTTCCTAAAAT
The DNA here is from genome assembly GCA_900537255.1 of Acanthocheilonema viteae. NCBI lineage: Eukaryota > Metazoa > Nematoda > Chromadorea > Rhabditida > Onchocercidae > Acanthocheilonema > Acanthocheilonema viteae. The sequence goes on from UPTC01000314.1 coordinate 38,276, forward strand.
CACTTCACATTTCCTCATCATGTTTGCATCCATTTTAGATAGTAATATTAGCATTCATCGCTATCTTTAAAAACGTTTAATCTACAAAAAATTTGTCCACATATCAGCCTGAATCAGATAAATATTCACAATTTCTTGAAAGCACAAAAAAAAGGAAGATTTCTGCGAAAAAAAAGATAAAAAAATATACCAAGCATAATATGGCGATTGAAAGCATTTTGTGCTACACCAACTACAACATCTGCATTTCCTGCATGACGTTCCACCGTTATCTCCCAGTAATGTATTCCGCGGGAAAAAGCAATGGAACCGCATAACGTCCTATATTCCATTGTTGTTCCGGTTACTGACATACATTCATTGGATATGGTTAAATCATTTGGTGAAGTTGATTTGCTCAATTGAAACCATGCTACTAAAAAGTAGAAAGAAGAAAATTTCTTGATTAAATGTTCACTGTAACAATTGGACCAGGAAATGAACGAACGTGAACGAAATGGTTTTTTAGTATTTTTTGAACATCATAGATCTTTTCTCGAGAATTGTATATGAGATGTGGCTATTATTGTTAAACTTATCATTGTATTAAAATTTATTGCTATGTGTAGGAATTTAAATTTTTGAAGTAAATGAAGTTATATTAACCAGCAGCTGTCTGAAGACATATCATATCACTATATGAACTTTCACCGGCTGAATTAAATGCTTTAACTCGCGCATTATAAATTGTATTAAAATGCAAGCCATCAATTGTACATATTGTATCTCTGCCACAATATACTTCCTGTAAAAATAAAATTTGAAAATTAAACATTCCATTACAGTATGTGCATAGTTTATAATAACTAGCATAGTTAAATTGCAACCTTGAATAATCCATCTTCAGAACCGGAATCAATTTCTAATATATAACCATCAATTGTACAATCATCATTTTGTGCTTTCCAGGAAACTGTTACTGAATTATTTTCAGCGATACATTCCGATGTTTCAATTAAAGGCGCATTTGGTACTATAAAAAATGATCAAATTAATGAATCACATATTATAGTACTTGATTGCAAGGAATTATACATTTTTAGTGATTAAATCCATTAAGTTATTTAGATAAAATATGCAATTTTCTCAATCACAACCACTATTATCACGAAACAATAACAATAACAACACGATATACCAGAAGATTACGGTGAAAATTGAGTTAAAATTGATATTAGCCTTATTCTTAACCTAATTAAATTAATGATATTCATTTTGAATGTTTTACTCAGTATCGCAAATCTGTTTGCTATTTATCCAAAATAAAAAATTGACGTTTCTATACGATTTCTGTTTCTGTATGATTTAAAAAATATCAGCACTTTTCTAAATATTTTACTGTTCATCGATTTAGATCAAAATCTCGGACTTAATTTAATTGTTGTATTTATTTTGATAAATTCATGAATATATTCATTGTTAAAATTTAAAGCTTTAAGGATTTCTTCTGCACTATCATTGCATACCATATTTAAAATTGCTTTACTAAATAAACTTTACCAGTGGCAGAATCACCGTTCTTTATTACCAACCGATTACCTAAATGAAGTAATTCTTGCTAACAGTGTTCAGATTTTTTCACTTTTCTATAAAAAAAAGTGTAAAAGATTAGAAATAATAAGTTATTTTTTCGAAATTTGAAAGATTGTCCTCTAACTTTCTATTTATTTAAAGTTATCTTCAAGATGTACACATAAGGAAATTCATTATTGTTCATGATACGCAATCAATTTGGTTTGGTTTTTTTTATTTTTATTAGGAAGTTATTTTAAAATTTATTGGATTAGTTTGATTTGAAAAGAATTTGCTTTGAAATTTTTAGGTAAGACTATTAATTCGATTGATTGCTATTTTTAAGTTTAATTTTTTTTAATAATTGCTTTAACCCTATCTTATTTGTCATCATAAATAATCAATATTGAAGAAAATTGCCATACAAATTTGTTATATACGAAATTTTTTTTAAATTGAAATTTGATGGGCAAAATTCGAGGCATTTTCATCAAATTTTAAGTTTAATTAAATAAAAAAATACCTTTCAATTGAGCAAAATCTAATGTTTGTATGGCGTACTGTAAATTGTTCACATCTAAATTTAATATGAAATCCGGATCCGCTTCGGGTGTTGTTTGCATCTCTTTATGCCATAGGAATTCCTGCGTTGTAGCACGATTGATCAATGCGCTACTTACCTAAATTACTTATTTCATTCAATCAAAAACCTTCTATGTTGCACAAACTATCAGTATTAATCCAACTAAAATACCAATGATAACAAATATAAGTTATTGATTTTTCGATTAATATCAAAGTAATATCTTTAACCGTTTAGACTGATCATTGTTTAATATTGGAACATCATGAAATGACCAAATTTTTGAAGGATAAAATTTTATGTCAAAATGTTGACACATTTATTTTTACAAGAAATTGATGAAAATTTCCAAAAAAAAGTATTGTAGAAAAGATATATTTATAGTTTGCTAACAATAATGGAAATTTGATATTCCAATAAACGAACTTGTAAATAAGTTGCCGGATCAGGTTCTTTGAGAATTTCAATACAGAATTGTATGAGAGCAGTTGTCTTTGACAATTTCGTGGTACAACGTCCAATTTGCTCTTTGAATGTTCGTCTCTGAATGATAAAAACTGGATAGAATTAGCTTTTCAGATGGTATTAATACATTTAAAAGCTTTTGAAATTCGCAACAAATTTATTCGATGATAATCATTTCTTCTTTTATCTGTTATCCGGAAACTAATGGATACCTTCTCCTTTGCAGTATTATCAATTTCGAGACATTTCCGGTGGTCTATATAAGCAATAGTATAATCACTGTTGTATATACTGTTAAGTTATCGTAATTATGTTTATTTCCATCTTTTTGCCAATTTAAAATTCTAATTAAATAATCAAATTTAAAAATGCGATATCAGTTAACAACATCTAGCGAGAATACAATGACTAAACGAAATTTGAATTATCAAAAGTGCGCATTTTATTAATAATTTAACGAATTTAACTACCTTGAATTCTTTTTCTTCTTCCACATATTGTAATAGCTTTTCTTTTCTCTGTTGTAATTGTTCAATTAATGAATCAATTTGTACTGTTAATCGATGTTGAAAATCAAAGCAATTCACCTGAAATTATTCAAATTATTTATTTTGAATATCATGTAATAATAGAATAAAGGATTATTTTGAAGAATTTCATAATTTTTTTCCAAAAACGTACAGAAATAGCATCGTTAAGTTGTTTGAGTCGAGTAATATCTTCCGTTGCATGTTTTGCTTTTTCACTTAAAAGTTGCAAGATTTGTGATAATTCAGCCTGAAATAAGATCAAAACAATTAAGCAAATTGTTATTGAAAAAAATTTACAGTAATTTTAATTAAGCAAATTGTTATTGAAAAAATTTACGGTAATTGTATTATTTATTATTATCAATTATCGATATTATTACTATTACTTATTATTATTAGCATTCAATTCAATTTAAATCAATATTCATTTTATATTTATTCGATGGTGATGGGTAGATTTGAGAAGAATAATGCAAGTATTTTGCTCATTTAATTATATCGTTGGAGTTGTATTATGCATGAAATATTGATTGATTGAAGAGAAATTTGTTGAATGTTTAAAACTCATTGCGTTTGTTTGTATTCCAATATTCTTTTTGCTATTGTTAAGCTGGCCAATGACCAAAGTAGCCTAGAATTAATTAGCAGTTACATATCACTCGCAATGGTATTAGGCCAGAATTGTCCATCGTTAATATTTGATTATTCGTGATAGCATAATTGTATTTACTGATTGTTTTTGATTATTTCAATCAATTCCCAAATTATCTTCCTCTTTTAAGAAGTCAGTGACCAATCTTTTTCATTTTTTAATTTTTTCTTTTCAATGCATTATTATTAAATACTTTTTAATTCGGAACATTTATGAATATTGAAAATGCTAAAATTATTATTGAAAATGCAAATATGATCAAATAATACCAATACATTATTATTATGCAGTCTATTTATGCCATTTAATAATTTTAAAAAGTGGTTGATGAAATTTTTTTGGAAAAAAGAAAATGGAAAATTGAATGATTAATTCATAATGAAAATTTCTCCATCATTTTCAAAATTGTATACCGTAAGAAAGCGAATTATTTGCAAGATAGTTATGAATAATTCAATACATTTCATAATTGGAAGAAAAAAGAATCATCTTTTGAATCATTTTTTGACATCCTCCTTTCACAGCTGTGAAAGATCAAATGATAAGCTAACAGATGGCGAAAGAACTTTTTATTTTCCCTTGAATATATCAAAATTTTAGTTGAAATTAAAATTGATACTCAAACGATATTTTCCATCCTCGTTCCTCGATGTGCCAACATTACAAATATTAGCTATTTGAATAGAATTTTGACTTATTTGCTCAATTCGGTTTTTTTTTATTTTTACACATTTAATAATATTAATTTTTGCCAGAACTATAAAAATGAAAAGAACGGTGCTCAATTTTGTTAGACATTTTACGATGATAACACGAACAGCTTTTCAACTTATCCAAATCATTTCAACTATTTTTAAAAGTCTACAAACTAATTTTTTTCAACCAAATTAAATGTAATGAAGCATCTATAAATAAAACAAAAGTCTCGAACTTGAAAAACTATTTTGCTATAAATAGCTTAACTTTAACAATATAATACAGAAAATACATGCATACATGTGGTTGTGCAAACTGGAAAGTTATTTTGAAAATATGATTTTTTTTTTAATTTTTAGGAATTTAATTTCTGAAGAATTTGGACGGTATATATTTCGATTATGTTGATTAAAAGGTGATAAAATACATAAAGGATTGAAAAAAAAAAATTTACTATTTTATCCATTCTATTGATATATGCTTGTTTATCAAAGGTTTAAAAATTTTATGGAGCAATATATAGTGTAAAAGCATAGAAGTAAATTACTGTGAGCTATTTGCTCCTATTGATTTGCCACCGTTCCTTAGATATTAGCAATCTAATGGCTAACAATTTAATGGTGTCCCAAATGCTCCAATTCGGGGATGAAAAAGAAAATTACATTCGCGCTGAGGCTTGATTGACTATTCCAATGAGCTATAGCTGTCATATCAGATACTCTCGTACCCTATAATCTAAAATTATACAATCTTTTTATCTCATTCATCATCAGGTCAGCTGCTGATTCATGCATAAACTGACCAGCACTAAACGGTATTAGTCATAATTTTTCAGACTTTAAGCCTAACATTACTATAAATTGGTATCATTGCTGGCTTTAATGTCAATAAATCACCGGGATCTTTTCCCTCTTTTGCTTGAAATAATCGATAAAGAAATTTAATTTTCTGTAATTTACCCCTACAATCTCACATGATTAAATAGAGCAAAGCATGCACATGCACATACAGTTTTAAATTTCGAAGATAATTTCATTATTTTTACCAAGAAATTGCTACTTAATTCACCAGTTATTTCCAAATTATTGAAAATATTTATTATTAAAACATTAATTTTTGCATTTCAAATCAAACGAGATTTTTACGCAACTTTTAATCGTAATAAATTCTACTCCCTTGTCATACTATTAAAATTTCTAATTATTAATTTATGTTATGGTATATATCTTATTTGGTACCGTAATCAACACTTTAATACGATTAATTTTGAGGTGAAAGGTAATAAAATTTTCACACATTCTTTTCATTCCCTTTAATTTCACCCTTCTCTACCTTTCGGACATCAAAATTTTCCCACTACCCTTCGATCTCATTTTTGCTTCATACATTCTTTTCTTTTCTCGCCCTTCCCCTCTTTCTCACCTTATACCTATTAAACATCAAAGAGAAATCACTGACAAATTAGTTTATGTATCGTCGGATCGAATAATATGAGTTCGTTGGAAGCGTTAGAATGTAAAAACCTTTCAAAGAACAATTCAAAAGGAACAATTCTTCCTCTCTCTTCCTCTCTCTTTCTCTCTCTCTCTCTCTCTCTCTCTCTCTGCCTTGAGAACAGCTGCACAATCACAACTTCATCATAAATTTTGTGATAGGAAGGATTTCTGTAAAACATACTAATGATGTGATATTGATACTTCGATAGATAATGTCAATGTCAGGTCATCGTCACTATCAATATCTTTTGTTTGACCTATATAGATACATATCAGCTGTTTTATCTTATTATTCGACAAACTCTTCAATTGCTTAGTATTCCGCTTTTATATGATTGACTAACTGGAAAATTTAATAAAATTATTTTTCCCGCGGGGGAAAAAACGAATATGAATTATTTCTAGCATCTTCCTTTGTTCACAACTCTTGCATTATTTTTTGCTCAGTTTTTCTTTTTTTTTCCTTCGTAAATTAATTTGGAATGATTGAAAATTTACATATGTTATTATCATATATTGAGAAAATATTAATAGATTAAAAATATGATAAGAGGGAGTAAGATTAGAGATTGAACATATGTTCCAACAATAAGGTCATCAAAAGGTTAAAAATTATTTCGGGAAGAGGAAAGAATATGTGGAAGAAAGAATAAATGGAAATAGAATAGCGGATTGTAAACCTCTTAACGGTATATTTCTTTCATCTTCAAGAAGTCATAATTGTAAAATCCTTCTGAAATTTCACACCTTAGAAACACCAACAAAGAGAAAATTGTAAACCTAAACTAAATCTAAATATTATCTTTCAGAGTAGCATAACTATCAATTTATTTGAAATGCTATATTTGTCTAAAAAAGACAAAATCTTGCACATGTTATGAAGCTATTAATAAATTTAAAATGAAATATAAAATGAGATTTAGCATAACAAAAATGATACATTATTTCTTTCATCAAACGATCTCATAAATAAATATTAGAAGTAAAATAAAGAATGGCAATCATTTCATTTTTTTTTTTTGATTAAAAGCAATTATTTTAATGAAATGAATAAATGATTTTTGACGTGTTTAAATGAAAATATATTAAAAAATTTTCCAAT